>RJWM01024427.1:0-30780 GCA_004363535.1 Dasyprocta punctata | reverse complement strand
GGCCAGCTGAACGCAGACCTGCGCAAGCTGGCGGTGAACATGGTGCCCTTCCCGCGCCTGCACTTCTTCATGCCGGGCTTCGCGCCTCTCACCAGCAGGGGCAGCCAGCAGTACCGCGCCCTGACCGTGCCCGAGCTCACCCAGCAGATGTTCGACTCCAAGAACATGATGGCCGCCTGCGACCCGCGCCACGGCCGCTACCTGACGGTGGCCGCTATCTTCCGCGGCCGCATGTCCATGAAGGAGGTGGACGAGCAGATGCTCAACGTGCAGAACAAGAACAGCAGCTACTTCGTGGAGTGGATCCCCAACAACGTCAAGACGGCCGTGTGCGACATCCCGCCGCGCGGCCTCAAGATGTCAGCCACCTTCATCGGCAACAGCACGGCCATCCAGGAGCTGTTCAAGCGCATCTCGGAGCAGTTCACGGCCATGTTCCGGCGCAAGGCCTTCCTGCACTGGTACACGGGCGAGGGCATGGACGAGATGGAGTTCACCGAGGCCGAGAGCAACATGAACGACCTGGTGTCCGAGTACCAGCAGTACCAGGACGCCACGGCCGACGAACAGGGGGAGTTCGAGGAGGAGGAGGGCGAGGACGAGGCTTGAGGTCACCAGCACAGCAGCTTAGGGCGAGCTGAGGAGGAAGGCGAGGGGGTGGGGGGCTTACTGTGAAAATACCCTGGCATCGAAGGAGCAAGCATGGTCTACCTTAGGTGCGCGCTGGGTCTCTGGTGCTCTTCACTGTTGCCTGTCACTTTGTTTCTCTTTTTGTAACATTGATGACATCGATGTAACATTTGAGATACTTCTGAACTACTGTTGTAATGGCTAAAATCACATAAACGTTTGTGTCTTAACGGTGTCCTCTTTTCTTTCTCTACCTTTTCCTCTTGATTTGGTTCCTTATTATCAGCGGAAATCTAACTGTCTGAACAGGTGGTGCTAACTTCCTCTCTTTAGAAAAGGGAAGGGACGAGGTAAAGCTCGGTGGGTACTTCTTGGGTATGGTGAAAATTAAACCAGTGACAGTCGGAGTAAATTGGATAGGGGGATCAACCTAAATTTTAAAATGCATGTAAATACATATTTTATTAGTTGAAAGAGAACCTACTTGAAAGCACAGTAAATGTGTATAGAAATCTAGTGTTTTTTTTTTTGTAGCAATATCCCCAGTCCCCTTTTTTTTAAAAAGGTGTTTTGAGACAATGTCTCACTACATTGCTGACCCTCTGCCTCCACCTCCCATCCCAGAGTGCTGGTGTTGTACAAATGCACCCCCAAATCCAGCTCCAATTGTTTGAATAGTTCCTACATGCACACAGCACACAATTCTAAAGTTAATTTCCCTTCCTCTTGTGTTTCTTGATAGCATTTTCCTCCTCAGAGGAAAACTTTCTTACATCCTTGCAGAGATATTGCGTATATTTTCAAGTTTTTCTAGCTTATTCCTCATTTGTCTTTCTTCCACTCATGCTGTTTTGTACCCCTTTCCACTAAACTGCGTGTGTGTAAACAGGGTGTGGGTGTGTAAGCACACATAGGCTGTGGGTCACATGTGGGTGCTTGCATACCTCTACTAATGAACTGTACCCCAGCCCAACGATATACCTTGGAGAAACAGCTTCCTGCCTGACATGGGTACACAGCGCCCGTCATGTAGTCGTGCCCTGTTTTATTTAGCCAATTCCCTACCCATGGACATTAGGCTGTTTATCTTTTTTCTTATGTTGCCAAAATGGACAGTTTTGTGCACAGGAGAATAGCTCTCCTGCAAATTTCTACCAATAGGATTCTGCCAATGGATCTATAGTCCACCTTTTAAATCCATGAAATCTCCTGTAGTTAGGAACAGATCCAGACTTATAAACAGTTAGGAGGTTCATTTTCAAGTAACTTACCCCCAGAATCCTGCCTATGGTATATTACAAGCTTTGTGCTTAAGTTAGTCTCATTTGAGTTACTATGAAATTATAAATTCAGAATTGTTGGAGAATTTAAACAGGCGAGCCATGATAATTTCCAGTGTACCACAACCTTACCACGTGGGCTTGTGATGTGAGATTTGAACACAAGCCTCAGTCTAAAACTTCAACTCAGCCACTAGGAGAATACGGGACTGCAAAGAGTCCGTGGGTTCTCAGCTAAAATACTCCTGTGGGATAGATTGGTTTTGGTCAAAATCATGCTAATAGTCTCCTTTAATCTGGGCAGTTTTTCATTATGAAAAGAGAATTGTCAGTAATAAACAAATGTAAAAACCTTACTTCTAGACTGCTATGAGAAGAAAAAAGATCACCAAGAAAACAAGGTTTAAGATTTTTCTAGTGCTTATACAAATGCGAAATCAGAAAAGAAAATACTGCTTGTAAAACCAGCCTTCCGTTTATTTTATCCTACATGGTTGTAGGACTTGAAGAGAAAGAGGACTGCAGATGATAAAAGAGGCTGAATCATATTTGCAAACAGTTTCAAAAAGAAGCGGGAACCATGCCCATCTAAACAGAACGAAACTAAGTTGGTTCTGCCATCCGTGAGTCCCCTCCGGAGCGTGCTGTAGAGCCTTGACTGCAGAGCGAGAAGGGTGACCTCAGCTCCGATTTTCCACATCTGAGAACACCCTGGCAGGTGCCACTCTCACCGGGCGGGTGTGAAGCCTCCAGCTGCCTCGCTGGAGGGTGACGTCGGTTTGAAGCTCCCCGGGCGTGGTGCAGCTGCCAAGGCCCCCGGACTGTCCTTGGCCGGGCCTTCCCTAAAGCCCGTCAGACCTCGGGGAGGCAAGGAATTGCAGCCAAGGGCCTCCTGGCATAGGAGGAGCGTGCTCCTCTTTCCCACCTCGTGAGAAGAGGACAGACAGGTGCCAGCCAGCCCGCCTGCTGGGCTCCGTGTGCGCTGCCAGAGCTGGTTTTGGCAGGATCAGAGCAGCGCGTGCCTGACTGGCCATTCGAGCAGAGATGCCCTGGGATCTGACACAGTGCAGACTTCACATGCATATAGGAGGATTGTTCAGAATGAGGAATATACGCGGGGGCCTAGAAACACCAGCTCCCCTTGATCTGCCATTGTGTGGTGGCAGTGGTGATGGTCGCGATGTGTGCTTTCAACCCCCCTCCATGTTCTGTCCCTCTCCTATGCTTCCAGAGGAGGACGGTCAGTTCTGGGCACAAACACAACCCGCATTACAAGCCCCACTGGAGGATCCAGAGGTCTGGGTTAGGGAGGAGGAGCGGGCACCTTGAGCTCATCCTAGGAGTCTGAGAAAATCCCAGTGTGGGCTTGACAGTGGGGGACACCTCTACACCAGCCCCGGAGATGATCTAAGACCATGTTAAATGTTTCATTTTGTCACTAGAAATCTGTTAGGTTAATAGCAATTTGAACTAAAAGTTACCTTCAGAATCCGATCCATTACCCTTCTTCCTATGTAAGCAAGAAAGTGGAGGCTCAGAGACCTCTGAAACCCCAGAACCCTTAAGATGTCTTAGAAGCGGAGCTCTTTTCTCGATGGCTCCATTACCGAGGCCCTGTCATCTGCAGAGCCACGCTAGAATCAGAAGAAGGGAAGGATGGATTTCCCAGCTGCAAGGGAGACTCTAAACATGCGTCTTGGTCCACACTCAGCTTTTGTAGAAGAGTTGGGCTCAAACTGTCAAGACTTTTGTCTTTCATGGGGGGATGATACTGAACACTGGTTCTAAAATTACGCACACACACACACACACCCCTGGTATAATCTACAGTTGCAAGAGAAATCTCCTCTTGGGGGCAGTTCCTGTGAAAGGGAGTGGGAAGTTGGTGAAAGCTGGAAGTCCTCTCACACAGCCTTCTGCAGTTGAGATGTGACTTGCACCCTAGACGAGGCTGGCAGCGACTCCTGTGATGTTGGTTTCCTTCCAGTGTGTAAGCAAAGCCCTATTTTGAGGTCATGATTTTCTAAATGTGCTTCAGAGTCTACCCATTCACTTGGGAACAGACTTCACCCACAGCCTGGCTTCCTACCCTTCCTCTCTCCTGACCCGCCCGGTCCTCTCAGCCCTCATGGTCCTTTCAAGGCTTGTGGCCGACTCACACCCGGGAAACTTATTTCCGTGCAGTCTATTTTACACAACATGTCTCAGCGTCATTTTTCCTTTTTCTTTGAAACTGAGGTGTAAGTCACACGCCATTAAAAATTCTCCGCCTGAAGGAACACAGGTCCACGTGTTGTAGTACATTCACAGAGCTGCGCGACCACTGCCGCTGTAATCCCAGGACACGCAGGAAACCCCACCCTACAGGCAATCCTCTCCTCCCCCTCCTCTTCTCTCTCCCACCCGCCTTCCCTGGCAACCGCCCATCTTTCTGCCCCTGCGAGTGGGGACATTTCATACAGATGGAATCATGCCGTCTGTGGTCTTTTGTGCCTGGCTCGTTTGCTCCTAGCTGAATGTTTCCAAGGGTCGCCCGTACCGGCGCATGCATCAGTACTCCACCCTTCTTATGGGCGACAACAGCATGCCGTGGTATGGGGAGAGAACACCTCACATACCCGTTCACCTGCGGACAGATGTTTGGGTTGTTGCTTCCCCTTGGCAGCTGAGAACAGTGCGGCAGTGAAGGTTCCTGTATGAAGTTTCCCAGTGCAGGCGAGTTTTCCTAGCTCCGTGTGTCCTCCTAGGGGCGCGTGAGCTGAGTCACATCCTGTCTATGTGCGCGGTCATTTCCACTCCTGCCTCGGGATGCACACGCTCTATAGACCTCGGGACGGGCAGGCCTCAGGCGCCTTCGCTGCCCGCACGTGGAGGCTTAGAATTGTAGTGTGTTCCAGAGGAAGGGCCCTTGAGTGGTCTTTGTGTGACTCCGTCCATGGACAAAAAAGGAAACCAAAGCCGGGCGTGGTGGCGCACGCCTTTAATCCCAGCACTCGGGAGGCTGAGTGAGGTAGGTGGAGCGTTGAGAGTTCCAGGCCAGCTTGGGCTACAGCGCGAGCGCAAGGCCGGCCTGAGCTACATAGTGCGACTCTGCCTCAAAAAATCAGGGCTGGGAGTTTGGTTCAGTGCCTTAAGCGCCTGCCCTGGCAGGCGCGAGGTTGTGAGTTCAATCCCCGGTGCCACAAAAAAAGGAAACCAAGTCTCTCTCCCATTGAGCCATGCTCCCGGGTCACGGTGTTGGTCGTGCTGAAGCTCAGCTGCTAGCAACGGGAGTGTTAGAGTACTGTTTCCTTTCACAAAAAAGTCATTGGAGTATTTTTTTTCCCTTTCGTTAAAACAAACGATTTCTACACACACACCCCCAGGCAGTGTAGCTGAACAACATCCCCAGCCAGGACGCCTCCTTTTCCGGTCTTCCTTCCGTCCACTGCCAGTGCCGCTCACAGCCCAGCTTTCTGACTGCACGGTGCTGCTGCAGCCCAGAGATCTGGGTTCTGGGTAAGAAGGAGCAAGACAGGGAGGGAGGGCAGGAAGTCCTGTTCCAGCTGGGTCAGCCTCCTTTCCGGGTCTGTGCCGGGCTCCTCGCCAACTTCCGCTTGCCTTGCATTGGTACCTTTTCAGCAATTTCAGTCTCTGTTAGGAAGGCAATTTCAGTCTCTGTTAGGAAGGAAGCGATGGAGAAAGGACACGGGAGAACAGCTTCTTCCTTAATCAGTGTGGCTAAAAAGTATTATCGCAGAATACATATGTAGTCTCTGTACGTATTTCTGACACACAACTCCTAAAATCCTTGGACTCTTCTAAAGAAGTGTCACTTTGTGTGCTAATGTGTTCAGAGCTTCAGGATGGGGCTGACAAGACCAAGGATGATTAGAAGGATGGGACTTCCACGCCATCCCCCAACCTCCAGGAAGGGGAGAAGAGCTGAAGTTTGAATTGACCTATGATTTAATCCAAAGCACTCGTGTCATGAGACCTCCATAAAAGCAACCAAAAAAAGATGGGGTCTGGAGAGCTTCCGGGTAGGTAGAGACGTGGAGGCTCCCAGGAGACCCAGCGGGGCCATGGAAGATGAGATCCTTGCACCCTTTGCCACACACCAGGCCCTGGGTATCTCTCTACCTGACGTTCATCAGTGCCCTTTATAACATCCTCTATAAGGAGCCAGCAAACTTCCGTGCCTTCCTGAGTTCTGTGAGCTGCTCTTGCAAATTAGTCAACTCAGAAAAGGAGGTGGTAGGAACCCAATTTGTAGCCCATAGGTCTGAAGTCTAGATCACAACCTATTACTTGCAGTTAGTAACTGGGGTGGGGCTAGTCTCACGGGCCTGAGCTCTTAGCCTGTGTGACCTGATGCTACCCCAGGTTCACGGTGTCAGAACTGAGCTGAAATAGAGGGCACCCTGTTGGTGGCCACTGGAGAATCACTTGTTTGCTGGTAGGCAGCAGTCACAAATTGGGAGGTCACAAAAATTCTGCCTGTGCAAAAGCAGAGGGAAAATTTCTTTTCCTTTAGAGTGATCTTTTATCTCCTTTTCTAATGCTTTCTGTAAACATAAGTTTGCAAAGTGGCTCATACACAGAGAAGGCCTCATTTTTAAAACAGTTCAAGTCTAAACAGAAGAAGATTTCTCAGTCCACATCTCTGGATCAAAATATTTAATTTCCTTGCCTTTAGACCTTTGTAACCTTTATCCAATGTTGATAACATATACACATGACTTTTAGGAAAGTATCTTTAAAATTTATTTACTTGTTTATTATGCTATAGGAATTGAATTTAGGTCTTTCTCACTGCGTGACATCCCCAAGATATTTTTATCTTTATTTTCAGATCTTGCTAAATCATAAAACTTCCTGGGCTAGGTTTGAGGTTTTGATCCTCCTGCCTCAGCCTTCCAGGGTGCTGGGATTACAGGTGTGCACCACCACACCCAGCCGGGAAATCTTTTTTTATTTTTTATTTTTTTATTTTTTTATTTTTTGTACCAGGGATTAAACTCACAACTTCATGCCTGCCAAGCAGGTGCTTAAGCCACTGAGCTAAATCCTCGGCCCTATCTTTTGAGACAGGGTCTCACTATGCAGTTCAGGCTGGCCTTGAACTCACTTTGTAGCCCAGTCTGGTCTTGAACTCACAACGATCCTCCTGCCTCAGCCTCCCAAGTACTGGGATTAAAGACATTTGCCACCACGCCCGGCTTGGAAATCTTTTTTTAATAATGTACAATGAAGCATTCACATCAGGTCATGAACCTTTATCAACTAAAGCAATCTTAACTTTTTTTTTTTTCCAACAAATGCACTTGCTGTGATTCTTGTGCCTCATCACTGAGCAGAAAAAATCAAAATTCCTTGGGCAAAGTGAGTGGAAGAGAAGGCACAAAGCATGAGCAGCCATGGGACCACTGTGGTCATGTGGAGGACACTGTCCAGGACGAAACTGGCAGACCAGGGGACGACTGTAAACACGAGGGCCAGAGGGCCAGGGGTGAGGGATGTGTGGGGTGCCGGGAACACAGCGTGGGCAGCTGAGCAGTCAGAGGGAGGAGCCTTTCAAAGAAAAGACAAAAAGGACAGGCACTCAGTGGTCAGATCATTCAGTGCAAAGCCCTGAGGAGCAAACTCATCTAAGTGAGGCTGGATGGAGAGAGGCCAACTGCAACTTCCACTTTCTCTAGATCTGAGGGGAGCGTGCGTGGTGTGGCTTGAACATAGTTTATCTCGATCAATAATTCCCGTGGAGGCCTAACTCTCCATTGTAATAGTACCAAAGTGATGGGGCCTCTAAGGAGGATAAAGAGGCCCTGAGGGCACCACCCCGGGAGGGATTAACAGGACTCTCTTAGTTCCCTGGAGAGGGTTGTTGGGAGTGAGCCTCCAGCCACCACAGCTCTCTGTCTTGCTGCTGCCGTGTGGTGATGGAGCCACGAGACCCTCACGAGAAGCTGGCACATCCCAGCGTCATGCTCTCAAACCTCCAGAACTGTGACTTAAACAAATCCAAGTTCTTTGCAAAGTGCCCCGTCCCAGGTATTTTATTGTGGCAACAAAAACCAGATTAATATGGTGTGGTTTTAGGATCAGGTTCATTCTTGGCAGAATCCCTCACATTATGGCAACTCTAGACTGGCACTACCCTATTGTTTCAAACCTGAGGGGGCTCCAGACCAGCCAGACTGAGTCAGATGCCATCTCTGAATCAGTCCCTGAGGACAGGAAGAAAGAGATGGGTCATGTGTCCTCCTGTTCAGTGGCTAAAGAGGACCCAGTGGCTGGCAGTCTCCTCATTTAGGGAATTAGCTGTTCTTAAGGACCTCAGGCTTAGCTTCAGTAACTTGTCCCAGAAGCAGTCATCCCTGAGTACAGGACTTGGCTAGA
The DNA here is from genome assembly GCA_004363535.1 of Dasyprocta punctata. Lineage (NCBI taxonomy): Eukaryota > Metazoa > Chordata > Mammalia > Rodentia > Dasyproctidae > Dasyprocta > Dasyprocta punctata. Next base: position 22,489 of record RJWM01024427.1, on the reverse strand, counting down.
CACCTGGGTTTTCTGACTCCACAGTGCATGACATTTGCAATATAACACCAAAAAAAGTCATTATAGCTACTTATAAAGAGCTACCCGGAGCAGCTGCCTGGGGTGAGGGCCTAATTCAGAGATGGGCCAATCATCAGTCTTCCATCTCGCCTGTCGACTCAAGTCTACACGAACCATCCGGCACACCACGCAACTCTCAGTCTTCTCTCGGTACTTTCTCCACGAATCACATTCTCCAGCTAAAAATACTACACTTTCCTATTGCTGTACTTTGCATCTAGAATGTTTCCCTGCCCCAGAGCCCTGTGTGTTAAAGGCTTGGTCTCCAGACCTTGGGGCTGCTGGGTCAGGGTGGATCCACCAGGTAGGGCCTAGGGAGAGATCTTCTGGTCACTGGGGGTGTGCCCTTGGCAGAGATGGTAAGACCAGGGCTCATGCTGTCTTTCCTTCTGAACTGTGGCCATGAGGGGATGGCTTTGTTTCACCACACACTTCATCATGACACGTTGTCCCCAATAAGGTGTAAAGTGATAGGTCTGCCTGATCATGGATTAGACCCTCTGAAACTGTGAGCCAAAATAAACCTTTTCTCTTAAGAAGTGAATTATGGCTGGGCGTGGTGGAGCACACCTTTAATCCCAGCACTCGAGAGGCTGAGGCTGGAGGATCATTACAAGTTCAAGACCAGCCTGAGCTACAAAGTGAGCACATGGCAGCCTGAACTGCATAGTGAGACCCTGCCTCAAAAAGACAAAAAAAAAAAAAAAAAAAGTGAATTATGTCAGGTATTTTTTACAGAAATGGAAATCTAACGTACACATTTTCCGCCATCACCTTGGTATATCCAGTCTCCCTTCCGAGAGTACCCATTTCTCTTCTCCTCCCCAAATACTTCTCAGCTCTCACAGTCATGCTAAGCTTCTATTTCTCCTGAGAAATCTTTCTTAGATGATTATGTAGCACATGGTTTGCATCTGTGCCACCCTGCGAGCGAGGGGTCGAGCCACCTCAGCCCCACACTGTCCTTCCTGCTTCAGTTCTGGCGATTGCTTATTGGTTTCCCGCTACGAGTATTTCAAAACTTCTACTTTTACTTCCACTGCTGCTTTGATTGTGTATGTTCTCAGGGACTGCTCTAGGGTTTATAATACACGTCGTTTAGTTTATTCCAATCTACCTTCAGATAATACCACACCGCCACATGCAGAGTGCGAGATCCTGGCAATAGTGTGCTTCTTTTCCTCTAGTCTGACACATTCTGGTAGCCATATTTTACTTCCGCACATTTTGAAAGCATGCTTTTGCTTGAACGGGTTATCACTTGAAGAGATTAACACAGAACAAGATATCCACCCACACAGTCTCCGTTTCATTTCTTTGGGTGCCATTTCTTCGTTCTGGAAAACTTCCTCCAGTTTTCTTTTGGTCCAAACCACTTGACAATAAATCTGTAAGTTCTTGTTTGAATTTAAATGTCTTTATTTGGCCTCATTTTAAACAGATAGTTTTCACTGGATATCAAATTTTATGTTGACAGCTGGTTTCCTGTCAGCATTTCGAAGATATCAGCCTAACTTCACCTAACTTGGGGTAAGATGAGAAGTTACCAGGAATTCACAGCTTCACTTTCTTTTATGAAGTGTTTCATCTTTCTATCTGGTTGTCTTGGCGGTTAATAACTCATTAACATTAGACCCCTTTAATCATTATTTTTCAGAAATGTCAACCTGATGTCCTTTGATGTGGTTTCCTTTATGTTTTCTCTACCCGAGACACACTGAGTTTCTTGAATTTGTGAATCCATTCATTAAACTCGTAACACTACCTACCACAATTTCTTCAGATATTTTTCTGTTGCCTCTCTTTACTCTGGAATTCTGTTTACATGTATTTTATACTTTTCACCTTACAATTTACCAGTGATTCATTCACTTCCAGACAGTCTTTTTATCTTTCTGTGCTTCAGTTTCTATCACTGTATCTTCAAGTCTGTCGACCTTTTCTTCATCGTCCAATCTGCTGCTAATTTGGCATCTTGGGATTGTTTTACAGGGGAGTACCAGGGATCAAACTCACATTTGCCAGGCAGGTGCTGTGCCACTGAGCTAAATCCCCAGCCCCTAATTTGGCATCTTGGATGTCAAGTTTTCAATCTCTAGAAGTTCTTCTTGGGTCTTCTAAATCTTTTTCCTGTCCCTCCTCTTGGCTGTGTCCTCTCCCATCTAGAATGGATGGAGCATATTTATTCTGGCTGCCTAACTGTCCTTGCCTCCTGATTTGGTCATCTCTGTTATTCTAGGTCTACCTTTATTGATCGATTTTCTTCCTGGTTATAGGCTGTATCTTCCTGCTGCTTTGCAACTTCCCATTGGGTGCCAGATTTTGTAAATTGTGGTTCGCATCCTGGATTTTGTTGTGAGCCTTCAGTGTGTAGGATGGTATTCTCACACACAATTACATGAAATGGAATCAGTGGATCCCTTTGAAACTTACATTTATGTTTTGCTGATATAGGTCCAAAAGTATCCCTAGAGCTCTAAGAAGAATTTAACCCCACCATTGAGGCAACGTCCCATGCTTCAGGAAGTGTGGCCATTCCAGTGATAGGAACACGACACTACCCCTAGCTCCATAGGGGCTCTGAGGATTGTTTGACCTACTGCTTTCCAGTTGCTCTTTCCCTACTCTCCACTTATTTATTGATTTAATCCCCAGCCCATCGTCAGCATCATCATTATTTTTGAGACAGCATGGCACTAGGCTGCTCAGGCTGGGATCCAACTTGCAATGTCCAGTCTCAGTCTCCCATAAAGCCAGGCTGTTTCTCTCACAAGTGTGTATCAGTTCTCTACCAAGCCCGAAGAGGACCCCTCTGGGGATCTCTACAGCTCTCTCTGTGAAGTTCCTTTCTAACCTGTATTCTGCTGTGTGATTCTAGCTGACTTAGGCTCTCTCTGATTTCTGGTTTTTGTCTTTTCCGCTCAGAGCCACCACAGAGCTCTATTTCAGCCCCCTCTTCCTACACAGCTGCATGGAAGCTGCCCCCCAGATAGCACATGAGGGAAATCACATGGCACCTGGCTTGCTCCCCTTTTCTCAGGAGTCGCAGTGGTCCATCGCCTGGTGACGCACGTCCTGGGAACCATGGTCACCTGTCTTCCGCCCAGCTCCTCGGCTGCTCCAGGAGGGAGACTGAATTTAATTCCTCTTGCTGCATCTTGGCTAAAAGGGGAAGTCCTCCCTTCATCTCCTTTTAAAATATTTTTTCTTTCTTTCCATCTACTAATTCTCTTATGGCAGTATCTGTATAGTTCCTTTGCTCTTCTGTGCCTGTTAGTTTTTACTTCGTTTATAATTATTTTATTTTTATCTCTTTCTCAAGTTCTTTCACCTTTCTTTTTTTTTTTCAGACCCTTCTTTTCCCCCCAAGCAGTTCATTTCAGAGTTTTTCTAATTTTAATTTTTTATATGTGTTATCCATTCCTTGATTTTTAAGTTTTCAATACTTTAGGTTATTTATTTATTTATTCGTCAATTTGGGTCTGCAATGTTTGTGGCATAATTTTGTCACCTGTGCAGACATTCTTTCTGCTTCTAACTGCATGGATTTAATCATGATCTTTTTCTGTCGGTCTGGGTTTGGTTTGCTTTGGTCCTCTGGGGTTTTTTGGCTCTGGGGATGAATCTAGGGTGTCACACAGAGCTACACCCCCCAGTCCCTGTTGCTTATTTTTAAGTAAAATGAATTTTCTGTAGTTTGGGGAGGGAAAGAGCCTCCAGGAGTTTAAAAGCTGCAATGGCTCCATAGCTCCCCCTTCTGTGACTTTCAGAAAGCAACGTTTTAAAAACATTGAACCCTTCCCGTCTGCTCTGGGGTCCCTCCTGGGTTTTACTTGGATCTTCTTTTTCCTTTGCGGCTATTAACCCTGTCCTGCTTTTCATGGAATCAGCTTCCAGCATTTCTTCCCACTGTAATTCTTGTCCTGAAAGGGAACTTTGTCTAGCTGGAGAGGTTGCAGAGTTCCTGCCTCAGGTATTTTGGAGGGTGAGCGAGGTGAGGGGGATTGGTGAAAGGAGACGCGCATTGTGATTCCGCTGCCCGTCTTCCAGGTCGTCTCTGCAGTCTCGTGGCTCTTACGGCTCCAGCCGCAGGGTTTCTTTTCCGCCGCCCTCCGACGTCAACCAGTATCTGCCCGCTGACTACCACGCGCCCGGCCTGGACGGAGGACGTGAGCAGCGTGAACAGACCCTGGGCTTCCAGGAGTTTCCAGGTGAATCAGGGAGACAGCAGGGAAGCGGAATCCCGCCGTGGCAGACGCTGTGGGGACGCTGTGTGACGATGACATCAACTCTCCTCGACTTGCGGCCAGGGTGATCGTCATAGAGGAAGCGACACCCACATCCCCTAAACTGGATGATCCCGTGGGACTCACGCATGCATGACCGGCAACTTCTCCGCAGAGGATGAATCTAACGATGGCCCTCGATGTCACTACAGGAGACATAGCTTGGTCATGAGGGCCTGGCCTCTCCTCCGCGGCGTCGCGGGGGCTCTCACCATGGGCAGCGGCTGGCACGGCTGCAGCCCTGAACCCCATTTCCTTGTTCTTTTATTCGGTTTGCTCCCCCTGGGGATTTAGACATCCCTGGTAGAGAGACAGCCTGGCAGCTTCCGGCGCAGACCCGGTCTCCCCTCCTCCTGGACAGAGACCATCAGGTGGCAGCCTTCACCCTTCTGCTGACAGAGGCGCCTGCCGAGCCTTGCTGCCTTCTTGAGCTGTGACGTCCGGTCAGCCCTTCGAGGCCCATCCCCTGCGTGGCCCGCAGGCCGCTCCTTGGCTGGCATCACCCCCAATCCCTTTGTCTGAATGCTCCCCGCAAGGCCGAGGGGCGAACTGCGCGCCGGCCTGGGGAGTCCCTGTGCGTGCATCTTCTTGACAGCGTGTCTCACTTCCACCCGTCAGAATTGTCCTTATCCTTCCTTGCTCCTCTTTCTTTCCCTTTCTCTTCTTCCTTTTCCGCTTCTCTGCCTTCTCCTTCCCCTTTTAGTGCTGAATGCCTCATTCTATCATTCAAGGGTTACTTGGAAATTTCAAAAGCACAGAAGATATGCCTGGCCTGGGCTTCCTCCAGAGCCAGGGACTCCGAAGTAACACTGAGACCAGAAGGTGGCAGGAAGAACAGTGTGAGCAAAGGCCTCCCCCCAGATCAGCACCACTAAGGGCCACGGAGAAAGTTTCAGTCCATGGTCACTGGTTCCTGCGGCTTCGGGCCTGTGGCTGCACCAAGCGTCAGGACTGGGGAGCATGGCAGAGGCCCCATGGGTCTGGGAAGCAAACAGATGGGTTGAGATGGGCCAGGGTCCCCGTGCCCCACCCCGAGGGTACACCCCAGTGACCCAGCTTCCCTCTACTGCACCCCAACTCTTACAGGTCCCATCAAATCCCAGCGGCACCACCCTGGGGACTAGGCTTTTAGCACATCAGCCTTTGGGGGACACCCTGCCCTGAGGTCTCTGTGCCCTGGCTGGCCCTCCTCACCCGCTTCAGCCGCTGCTTCTCCCCAGCCTGCGTGGCTTCCCCGTGCTCACCTGCCCTACAGGGAGGCCCCCACCCGTCCCAGTGGCTTGGGCTGGCCTCTCCAAGCTGGAGGGTGCGGGACTCATTGGAAGCCCCCGGATTCTGGGGGCCACCACCACACCCGTTCATCTTCTAAATTCATTTTTAAACCACTCACTGCATTCCTAGTTCCTCTGAGCTGATTCTTTCGCTTTTAGGTCACGCGGCCTACAGCGAGAGAGAAGAGAGCTCTTCTCACTACTCTGCGTGCTACTCCAGCGTGAAGCAGCTCTGCCCTCCCCCTCAAATGGGCAGCAGGGGGCGCTTTGCTGAAAAACTAACTGCCCTGGGCAAGTTCTTTTCTAGCCTCCCTGGGCTCCAGTCTCTTGGTCCGTGAAACAGGTGAGATCACTGCGCTTGCTCCTTAAGGTTAGGCACCCGCGAGCACCTGGCAGGCGGTGGCTCCAGCTGTTGCCGTGGGCGTGGCGGCACCACTGGTGATGACACCTGAGGCAGCGCGGAAGCCCCCTCCACCCGAGCAGGTGCCCAGGACACGCAAACCCCTGCCTGGCTCAGGGAAACACAAGGGCGCGGGGCTCCGAGTGAGCAGAGGACGCGCTGGGGAATCCCCAGGGGGTTAGGTTGGCTCCCACAAAACTGCTGGGGCTTTTCGAGAAAGCCATAGATTGGCTATTCAGGTGACTCTACCTTTAGTCCTGGAATACGCTGAGGTCTCAGGTCCCCTCGCTCTGGTCAGTTGCCCGATTTCCTCCCGATGGCTGGAAACCTTGGGCAGAGCTTCTGAGTCTCGGCTTTGATCCTCGGGCGTCCGGCTGCCTACGCATAGCGGAACATCTCCCCACGATGCGGGTTCTGACTCAGGGGGCCATGGGTGGGGCGGGAAACCCTACACCCCTAACAACTCCCTGGACACCCTGGGGCCAGGTCAGCTGCAGGAGCCCGGTGGCTTAACTCACTTGACTCACTGAGCTCCAGACACCCAAGTCCCGCTGCAAAGTGGGCGTTTTGAAAGCAGAATGAAACAAAGTGCCGGGGGACGGTAACTTTGTGTCAGATCACACACACACACACACACACACACACACACACCCTGCACCTGTCCCAAGAGTTTCATAAGCTACATTTTTGCTGCCAGCTCATGAAGCCTAATAAGAAGGACTTTTTCCTTCCTTTCCACTGACTATTCAACCAGCAGATACTTACTGAGCTTCTACTGTGTTACAGACACTGCATAAAGCAAAACTCCGATCTGCGCTTCTTGCGGCAGACAGGGTGATGGATCCTGTCAACTTCTTAGTCTCCTGTTTCCCATCATGCAAAGCGGCAGAGCCCTACCAGGGCTTGCTATTGCTCCCTGTGGTTTTTGGTGCTGAGGTTTGAACCTCTGCGCTTGGGCATGCTGAGCATGCGCTCTGTGACTGAGCTACACCCCCACACCCTACAGAGCATTGAAAGCAAACTCACACCTCTCTACTGCCTGCCCTGGCTCAGGCTCTGCCTGGTACTAGGAGTATTTCTTCAGTCTCCTCTCCGAATCAGCAGCCAGCCAGACTCCTACTCTCTCCCTCTGCCCCCACCCTTCCCCGGAGGAGGAGACCCTGGTCTCCTCGTTGCTCCTCCCCCAATACGAAGCTCCCACCACTCCTTTCAGGGAGTCTTCTCCAAAGCTAGGTCGAGTTCCTGCCCCTTGCTTCTGACAGTTCTACATGGAAATTCTCCCAGCTCCCTCCTCCACTAAACTCAGTCTCCCTGCTGTCAAGAAATGTCTCAGTCACTTATTTCCCCATCAACAAGTTTTTGCTGAGCTGCAGGTGGCCGCAGGGCCATGCCACCGGTTAGGAACCCCCGGCCCCAGGTTTTCCCAGCGGAGATGCCCGTGCACTTGACCTGCTTCCAAATCATTAGCTCTGGCTTCTGGGCAGCTGGCGAAGGGCTGGGCTACAGGCTGCTGAGGAATTAAAACCGTTTCCAGGGTAAATGTGCGTCATCTGTGGTATGTAACGCGCCACAGCCCAGCTCTCCGGCAGAATCGATAAAAGCCCTGTCGGGACAGGGAGAGGAGAAGTGTGAGGTAGCGAGTAAAGGGACAGTGGACAGTTACCCGTGTCTCCCAAGAGCCAGGTGACCCTGACGCAGCATGCAGGGATTGCCTGTTTCTGGAGGTCTTGCTGTTGACGGGGGTTATGGGTCTGCTCCCTCCCGGGAAATCTCAAAACTTCGGTTATAATGACTTAAAAAAAAAAAAAAAGGAAAGCTGCATCTTTGCAGCTTCTAAAGCTCAGCATTGCTTCACCTAATGCTCAGAATGGCTAATCTCTCCTACCACGGCAGCGCCTGTCACCATTTCATTTTTATGTCACTATGGTGCTGAAAATCCAGTTTTGTTTTTTAGGAGAGAAAAGGTTTAGAAAGTGTTTGAGTCTCTGATTCTCTTAAAAATCATGTCCCATATTCAGAAACCACACACAGCAACAGCAACACAAAACAAAGATATTTTTCCATGCCATAGACTAGAACCAGCAAAAATGTAACAACATGGGAGTTTGAAGTCATCAGATTTGGAGTAAAAACCTGTAAATTTCCATGAAACTCTCCTTCTAGGGCTATGATTAAGAAGGGCTATGTACGTCGCAGTGTTGGGGTGGACAGGGGAGACTGCGCAGTCTACCGGTATTTGTTGTTTTTATAATTCAGATGCCTGAAATGAAGAATTATTTCTATGTTACATTGGCAACAGTGGGCCATCAGCCCTCAGCCTCTCCGAGGGCACTTGCCTTTCCTCTCACCCACTGGCCCGGCATCTGCTCTGATCCTCCGCGCCTGGCCCTGCTCCCCAGCCCTGGGCCCTCACTGCACACAATGGGGCAGTGGCCCTGTTTGGGTAGAACAAGGGTAACTTAGAATACAGCTGCGATTTTCCACAGGGTGGTGACAGGGTCATCAAAACATCTCTAATCTAAAACTCTAAAATCTGAACTTCTCCAAAATTGGAATCTTTTAAAGTATCCACATGATGTCACAAGAGGAAAATTCCACACCATGAAACTCTGGGTCATGCACAGAATTACTGTAAAATATTCCACAAAATTACCTTCAGTCTGTAAGGAGGCTATACAATGTAAATGAATCTTGTGTTTGGATTTGAATTCCATTCCCAAGATTCCACATTAATGTACATCCAAATGTTCCCCAAAACATCTAAATTCCAAAAGCACTTGGGGTCCCAACCATTTTGGATAAGGACACTCAACCTATGTTAAACGTCTTAGTCCACCGGGGTTGTTTTAACGAAGTACCGCAGACTGGCATCTCGCAGACAAAGAAAATTCACTTCTTGCAGTTCTGAAGGTTGGGTGTCCGACGACAGGGTGTCAGTGTGGTTAGCTCCGGTGAGGACGCATACTACTGTCCCTGTATCCTCCCAAGACAGCAGGACGATGAGGGAGGCCCCTGGGGCCACCTTGGTGAGGGCACCAGTCTCACTCAGCAGCACTGCACTGTCACGTCTTAGTCGCCTTCCAAAGTTCACGCCTCCTAGAGCCATCACCTTGGAAGCTGGGCTTTCCATATGTGAATTTTTTGGGGAAACAACATTCCATCCATAGCATAAAATAGCATCTTGCTGAGGATTATCTGGCGAGGACAGGAAGGAGAGACAAGAGCCGGAAACCGGAATCAGTGAGACTAACTGGCTTGACTGACTTTCTAGGTCATCTGCGAATCACTGTGAGTGGCAGCACTGGGCTGGAACGTCCCCGCTCATACTTTATCCACATCACGTGTTTTCTGAGTGGCCACATTAAGGGAAAAGTGAGACCCAGCAGGCTCAGCTCATGGGGTGGAGAACAGACACCATGCAGTGTGGCAGAGGCACAGACTAACGAAGGACTTGGCCTCGATGCCGCCATCTCCCCCTCTCTATTTCTGGATGTCTTTCAGTTGACTTGGTTGTTTCCCTGCTTATGGGTCAGATTTTCTTACTTCATTGCATGTCTAGTATCTTTGGGCTGACATTTTAGATGTTCAACATCTGGATTTTGTTGTTTTTTTAAATGAGCATCGGCTTTGTTCTTATAGGCAGTGAACTTATCCTAGATCAGCCTTTCCCTCCTGCAGGTTCCGTTCCAGTACTGCCAGGCTGATCCCAGAGTAGCTTTTATTCTAGTGCCACTGTCCTTACGCTCTAGTGCCCTCCCCTTTCCCTGGTTTTAATGATCTGCAGTCAGCCATGGTCTAAAAACATTACACGGAAAATTCCAGAAATAAATAATTTGTAAGTTTTAAACAGCTTTTATGATGGTATACTGTCATACGGTTGTACTTGAATGAGCTATTATGGTTGATCTCTTACTGTGCCTAATTTATAAATTAAACTTTGTCGTAGGTCCGTGTGCACAGGAAACAGCACGGTGTCTCTAGGGATCTGTACTGCCCTCAGTCTGAGGCACCCCCGGGGACAGGCAATGTAGCCCTCAGGGTAAGTGAGGACTGCTCCGAAGCATGACCTTTCTGGGTTTACTGTGGAGTGGTCTGGGGTCACTGAGACAGCGCCAGGGAGCGGCTCGGGGTGCAGACGCCTCCACGGTGGTGCAAGCTTTATTCACCCAGGAGCTGCTCTTTGTCCTGGTCTTGTTCCTTGTGCAGACCCGCAGAGTCTCCCCTGCACGTTACAGCCTGGCGCTTGCCAAGATTGTCAAGGGCATTATGCATATTTTGGGGGCAATTTAATTGCTCATTTAAAAAAATCCACCCCCCCCACACACACACAGCCTTCCAAATGCCTGTCTGGTCTTAGCTCAGTGAAGCTGATGTTCTCTGCTTGGGTTTCCCCTTCCCCCACCACAGTGTGCCCAAGTCCCGGGCAGAAAGCGGGCTGCATGTAGAGTTTACCTCATCAGCTTCCTTCTTTCAGAGACTGCAACTATTTAGTATCTATTTTCCAAGGCCTGGAGGAGAGTTGTTCCATATATGTTGTGCAGTTTTTTGTTTAGAGCAAAAAGGTTGCTCTGGTAACAAGTCCTTCTCATACACTCTTCTTTTTTTGTTTTGTTTTTGTTTTGAGACAGGGTCTCACTGCATAGTTCAGACAGCCCTTGAACTTGCTATGTAGTTGAAGCTGGCCTTGAACTCATGGCGATCCTCCTGCCTCAGCCTCCTGAGTACTGGAATTATAGGCTTGTGCACCACACTCGGTATCATACACGCTTCTTGATGAGACTTGTTATCGTATGGTTAAAAAATGGGGCGCTAGTTTGAAAGCCTGTCATTTGTGACAATGTGGATGGACCTGGAGGACACTGTGTTACTTGAAATGGTGCAAAAGGACAAATACCACATAAGCTTACATGTGGAATCCAAAGTTGCTCTCATAGAAGTCAGGAACACTGTTTACTAGAAGCTGAAGAGGGTGGGGACGGGGCTGGAGAGATTGCTCAAGGGGCACTGGTCAAGCAGAAGAACCAGTTCTGGTGTCCTGCTGAGCACTGCAGTGACTACAGTCAGCCATGATGTGCTGTCTTAGTTACTTTCCTCATCACCAGGGCACAATACCTGACACCCAAGAATTAAAGAAGGAACAGTCTATTTTGACCCACAGTTTGCAGAGGTCCTGGTGGCTCCGAGAAGGGGAGCGCAGCAAATGTGCACAGAGGAGAAGCTGCTCAACTCACAGCAGCAGGGAGCAGAGAGAGTGAAGGGAGGAGCTGGGGAGAGAGAGAAACTCTTCCAGGCCACGCCCCCCCACACCCTCCTGACCGCTTCTTCCCCCTCCTAAGGGCAAGTCAGCCTCAATCCCCATCATCCATGGCTTTACAACAATCCCGTCTATTAGCACAAAATAAAGACTCTTTTGGCCATCTAGATACGAACCATAACATGAAGCATATGCAGTATAATTTGTGTCACATAATAACTAGAAGAGAGGAGCTTCTGACTTTGTTCTTGTTTTCTGGTTTTTTTTTTTTCAATTTTGTTAGAAGAGGGGATTTTGAATTTCCTCACCACAAAGACATGACACGTGTTTAAGGAAACAGATGCCAGCAATCCTGACTTGATCATTATACAATTTATACATATATCACAATGTCACACTAGTACCTCATAAATAGATGTAATTATTATATGTAAATCAAAAAATATTATTTAAATTGTTGGGCAAAAATAAATAGTGCCCCTTCTTCCTCGGAAGCCTGTGAGGTCCAGGAACTGTCCCTGCAGAAGCCGTTTGCCCTCGAGAGGGGAGCTCCCTAAAGGTGTCGAGACAGAGCAGGAAGCCCGGGGAGCCCGGGTCTGTGCCAGTGCCTGCCTGTGACAGCGTGGACATCCAGCCCCAAACAACAGCCCAGCTCGAGGTTTTGTTTTGTCGTATTATTTTGTGGCACTGAAAGTCACACCCAGGTCCTGGAGCTCGCTGGCCACATGCTCTTCTCAGCCACATTCCCAGCCCCCACTCAGCCCTAAACCAGGGTCTCAAACTGCGCCATCTCAGGGCCCCTTTATGCTTTTAAAATTCCTGATGATCCCAACAAGCAGATTATAGCTAGCAGCGTTTATCACGTTGCTAATTGAAACTGAAAGAATTTGAATTGTGTATTTATTAATTTACTAAAATAAACCCACTCAGTATTATCATAATATAGTTTTGTGAAAAATTATATCCTCTCAAACAGAAAACATCACCCACTAACAAAGAGACAGTGTTGTACATTTTTTGCAAATCTCTTTACTGTCTGGCTTAATGTGGTCAGGTCCGCCTATTTGTTCTTGCGTTCAATCTGCATAATATGTGTTTGGGTTGACATCTATGAAAAAAAATCTGACCTCTGTTATGTAGCAGTAAAAGGAATATTTTCATTGTTTTTCAGATGATTCTGGATATTCTTCTTTGATACTACACTAAGAATGTAAAAAGTGACAGTTTCTTAGATTTTATTTGCAATATAGAATCTGAAATTATCTCCAAAAATATTTTATGCTTTGTGGCAGAGATAAAAAATATTTTCAGCTAGGAACCAAATAGCGATCTACTGTTTTCCACTTTGTGGGTCATATGGTCTCCACCACTAGGGCCCCACTCCGCTGATATGGTACAAAAACTTCTGTATAATGAACCTTTACTTTGTAAATAAATACTGACCTTTGCTCTGGCATATTAAAGTCCATTGGTCCATCTTGCACTTGCAGTGGATAGATCTGTTGTATGGATCCTTTGAAAGGGTTTCTAAGCACCCCTGGGGTCACTAAACCTTGTTTTGACAACTACCGCACTTGTGCTTGTGTTGGACGAGAAAAATAAGTTCCATGTTATTAAAGCCACTTGCTGAAGGGGAAGGAGGCAGCTGAGAGGAGGCTGGGGAGCCAAGGATATCTAGCTATTTAGTGATATGTAGGTGTCATTATCTAGGTAAGGGGACGGGCAGGAAGGTCAGCATGAATTTATGAAGGGGCACTCATTAGGCGCCCGCACAGGTAGAAGCCCGGGAAGGAAAAGCGTAAACCACTGCTCTCCACAGCTGCGCGGCCAGCGGCCACCGTCTCTAACTCGGAGCCACCGGGAGCGAGAGGAATGCGGGTCTCCCGGACTGACGCAGACGGACCTTCACTGTGTGGAAGCTGTTGTTTCTACTGAAAAGAATGGGAGCTCCTGAGATAGACACGCAGGTCGATTTCAGGAAAGCTTTAAAACAATTTTACACACCAGTGTTTATGCACTAAAAGTTCACATTCCCCAGCAACGAGCACCATCAAACTTAAAACCTGCAAGTGGGTGAAAAATGATACTTCATTCCGTTTAATTGGTATTTCTTAATTATCAGTGAGGAGGAGTGTTTTTCACACGTCACTGAGGGAGTTTTCAATCTTAAATCTCTCACAGTGCAATGAATGAAACTGAGTGAATCTAGGGCAGTGACTGTTCACAGCTTAGGACACTCAATTCTGGAGGCGAGCTCACAAGTACAAAAGTGGGTGTTTCCATTTTCACCTTCCAAGTAAGTGGATTTACATTTTGTCAAGCACTAAACAGATTGCTTGAGGTACACTCCTTTAACTCAGACTGGCCACTGTACTTATGTGTGCTTGCCCTCTGTGGAAGGTACACTCCGCATTTGTGCAGCTGCCTGCCTCAGCTTCATAAGGCCAAAGCACCAGGCTCCAAGGAGGTCGGTTCCCAGCGTCCTTACGGTCAGCATTTCTCTTCCCCCTCTCATCCACCTAGGAGAGTAAATACGCACTTCCATAGATCTGGACTTCACATGACAGAATCAAGTAATTCTCCATGTTGTGCCATTTCTTTTATATGTGAAAACAGCCTCAGTTTGCTTGCCTACAGGGACAATACCCATTTTTAAATTATTTTTATTTTAAAAATGCTACCCCAGCCAGGCACGGTGGCACATCTATAATCCCAGCACCAAGAGGCTGAGGCAGGAGGATCACTGTAAATGAACTGTGAGCTGGTCTGGGCTATCTAGTGAAATCAAGGTCAGCCTGAACTACACAGTGAGACCCAGTCTCAAAAAAAAAAAAATTGCTACCCCAAATTTCACCACTGTAACACAAGTGTTTAATTTTTCTATATCATCACCTAAACTTTGCTCGTGCTATTGTATATTACATATTTTATACACTTATAATCCCCCTAGCATTTGACATCCAACTGATATATCTAGTCTACAAATATCATGTCATAAAAAGAATGACTTGGTTGCTAGAGAATTCCAGAATCATTGTATTTCTATTTTCTCCTGTTATCAGTTATTCATTCCACAAACATTTGTAGCGCTGGGCACCTGGCGTGCAAAGGTAAACAAGATTGCTCCTGTCCTTAAGGATCATCGCCTGTAGCAGGGGAGTCTGACGTCATCTTGTCATTTCCGTCTGTTTACCCGTTTGAGTCGCACATCCAGGTTATAACTGCAGGGGGAGCAAAAACACATACACTTATTTTTTAATCCGAATTGTGCACAAGTGGCTAGGTGTGTGTGCTTTGGTTGACTGAGCTATTTCTTCAACGGCTTTAAGAGCAGAACCATGCAAGGATCTAGGCGGCGCTGCCTCCGTTTTTACAGTGTAATCGGTAGATACCACATGTTTCCGCTTCCGCCCACGGGACGGGTCATCAGATAAAAGTGTTCTTTTGAATGAGAAAAACAATTAAGTATTGAAAGTGGGAGAACAAGAAAACATGGGCTATAAATAGAACTCACCAATCTGTTTTATGGGATTCATTTTTAACTGGTGGGTTGCAAGGTAGCATTTTTACCCTATTCTACCCTTTCTGCATGATGTTCACGATGAAGAAGCTGGCAAAACTGTCTGTCACTAACTAGACCACTGACTTGAGTTTTAAACTCTAGGCCAGTTGGGAGGAAATCTGTTTTATGTTTCGGGCCTTGAACCAATTACTAACCATTTTTGAAATGCTCTCTTTAAAATTTAACTAAAAAATCTAAAGCCTTCGAACTGAAAGAACAACACAGTCAACCTTGCATATCTGTCCTCTAACTTCAAGTTGCAAGTGTTCTGCCTTGTGTGCTGGTGTGTGTGTGTGTGTGTGTGTGTGTGTGTGTGTGTGTGTAGTCCCACCACATATTTTTTCTGAATTATCTGGAAGTGGATTACAGAATCACGGCACAGCACTTGACCCCTTGTGTCCCAGCATGCACCTCCTCGGGGCAGAGACACTGCTTCTGTAAGCTCTGTGTCATCATCACCCTCGAGCACTGCATCACTGGCATTCAGTAGGGCCGCCTGCTGTCCAGCTGCCAGCCTGGGTGTCCTGAGAGGATGTGTCGGGGCCACCCTGCTGCCTGGGCACTGAGCCCTGTCCCTGCCCCATCCCTGCCGTTTCCCGAACACAGCCTGATTCAGTGCATCATCAAGTCTGGAGGCTGCGCCAGGCACTCTCGCCCAGCAGCCAGACGCCTGGCAGCTAACGCCTCCTCAGCCCTCCATAATGGCATGCGCTGTCTGCCACCCCTGGGCGCTGGCTCCGTAGTGAGGCGAAGTTCCGACCTCGATTGGCCGTGCTGCAGCTGACCTCTGGTATTTCAGACAACGAGCGAAGATGTGATGGGACAGGCGCAGACATTTCCAGCAGGTCCTGTGCACCGTGTTACCAGGGAAGACGGCTTTTAGCAATGCCTGTGAGCTTGAATTTCATTAATATTTATGTCAGAAGAGAGCGGCTTGGAAGAGCACAGTGCGTTTCAGCTTCTGAGTAAGGGTAAAGGAATTGCTCCGGACGGATGAAGATCAAACAGGGAAGGCAAGGGGGGAGTGGATGACTGTGACTCATTCTCTCCCCGTCTCTAGATCTAAGCCAGTCTCTTGCAGTGGGGCCAGGACAGCAAGTCTTTTGAGTCCCAGGGCCATCAGTGGTGACCACCATAGAGTGGAACACAATACACCAAGCCCCTGCGCTGGAATGAACAAGGCGTGTGACACACGGATAGGCCAGCCCTGGTCCTCGTCCTGGTCGCACACAGGTCCTGGGGCCGGTGAGGACCCCGCAGAGCCCTTTCCCACGGTGGCGTGGGGAGATACTGACATTTCTCAAAGGACCCTGGCTCCTGTGAATAAGGACTCATTCCTTACTGCCAGAACAAAAAGCCTGAGAAAAAAAGGAAAAGCAGGGGAATGAATGAAAATAGCAACAGGCTCCGAGCTGTGACAGGCGAGGTTCTCAATGAATCTGGTCCTTCAGAGGGTGGAAACATCTCATTTGAAACAGAATCCCACGGACCAGCTTTCGGGCTCTCTGTTTTCGCCACATTAACACCCCGACAAAGGGCTGCCACACTGTGAGAGCAGGAAATGGGGGTGAGGAGCCGCGGGCGGCACTCCCCCCTTCCTCCCTCTTCACGCAGACAGTCTCCAGGCTGAGTGCTGGTTACCTAGGAAACAGCTTGGATGTGAAACTCCAGAAAATATGCCGGAGATGCAATGGCTGGCTTTATGCTGGCATTGTGTGATGTCGGGGGTGGAGCGGGAAGCGTTTTCGGAGCCCCGCCTGAGCCGGTTTCCTCACGGTGTGTGTGTGTGTGTGTGTTTTATCGGAGCTGGTTGCAGAACCTAGAAGACACACAGGGCAGATCCCCTCCCTTCTCTTCTACCTACCTCGTCAACCTGACACATTTCCTGGGTGCCACTGGATAAATAGGACACGGCATAGACATGGTTTGGGCAATGAAGGAGAAGTTAATTCAGTTTTGTAACTGGAGTGACTTTTAAAACTTAAGGAAAGTTCATGATGTGATGCAAGATGATCAATCTTGTGTAAATTGAAAAATCATTGAACATGCAAATACTTCTAATTCATATCTTCTGTGCATTAAAAATACTATTTTTTTAAAAATAACTATTTTAGATTCCTTCAAATAAGCACAGGTTCCCAGTGGGGGATAAGGTCTTCATGAAAAGCACTCTGTTTTCCTCTCCTCAAGCTTAGACCCAAATGAGAGGGAGAAGGGGTGACAGAGAGCAAGGGCAAGGACACCGGTCCTGGTAGACTCCGTGGGAGCAGCCTGTGTGGCAGCGATGGGCCTTTTAATGTCCCGGAGACTCCACAGTCCTGTTCTGAGCAGTCCTGGGCAACTGGGGCTGCTCTCAGCCTCAGGCCCCTGGGCAGGGCTGAAGGCCTCGAGCTTGTGGCATGTTCTGGATGGCACTGAGGAAACCCCAGGTACGGGCAGACTGCCCCTGAACTCATGCAGTGTAATCAAAGTACACTACAGTTAAAACTAGAAGATTGGCTCCTGTGAGTCGGCACCGTGTGCAGGCTGACTGGGGGAGAGCCAGGCGCCAGCCCTTTCCTGTGAGTTGGCTCCATTCACGGACTTCAGGGGAGGATAACAAGAAGTCAGCAAGAAGCTAAGACCTCCTATCAGTCGGTGCCATACACAGGATGAGTGGGGGAGAGCCAGACGCCAGCCCTTTCCTGTGAGTTGGCTCCATTCACAGACTTCAGGGGAGGATAACAAGAAGTCAGCAAGAAGCTAAGACCTCCTATGAGTCGGTGCCATACACAGGATGAGTGGGGGAGAGCCAGACGCCAGCCCTTTCCTGTGAGTTGGCTCCATTCACGGACTTCAGGGGAGGATAACAAGAAGTCAGCAAGAAGCTAAGACCTCCTATGAGTCGGTGCCATACACAGGATGAGTGGGGGAGAGCCAGACACCAGCCCCTTCATGGGCAGGAAGACGAGAAGAGCCAACATCCTCCCTCCCCTCACTGTCAGTGACCAGCTGATCCAGAGAAACACAGGCTATGATGATAGCTGATGAGGTAAAATACAGCTTAATGCTTATAGTGTTTAACATTTCACTGGCTTTGCAGGCCTAAAGCCAGTAGTCTGATCACCTATTTGGAGGATAGCAATACACAATGTAGCATATGTGGGGGATCTCCTTCTGAAGATGGTGGCCATTGTTAATTCCCTATTGTCTTGTTTCAAAATCCTGTGTCATTTCATTGTTTTTGTTTGGTTGGGTTTTATTCTGCTTTACCTTGTTTGATTTTATTGTATCTGATGGCGTGGGCAGCTATTTCGAAGAGAACAAGATATATTATGGTAGCCATTTTGTATTTACTATTATCTTGTTTTGAAGTCCTGTACTGCAGTAACTGTTTTGTTTTTATTGGTCCTATTCTGTTCTGTTTTGTTTGATTTTACTATGTCTGAAGGGATGAGCAGGTATTTTGAAGACAACAAGAGGCATTATGGTAGCCATTGTTGATTTCCTATTATCTTGTTTTGAAATCCTGCATCACTTACACTGTCTTGTTTTGATTGGCTTTATTCTGTTTTATTTACTTGATTTTATTCTCTTTAAAATAAAGTTTAAAATATACAAATTCCAGATCAATTAACAAAGCAGATGCCAATTGAACCCCCAGACTCCCTTTGGGGGCAATGAATTTCTCATCTCACTGGCTGCTGGGAGTTGGGGCCACTGATATCCTTCAAGGTGCTCCTTTCAGCTAGAGAGGCCTCACCCAAAGTCACTGCCTGTTCTTTGGAAGTGGCTTGACTGGGAGGGGGGTCTGTGGGGGGAGGGCACAGCAGTGTGTGCCCGGGCCTCGACCTGGGACCCCTCTGGAGGGCCATGCAAGCTCCAGAGAATCACTTGGGATCAGCTGAGATTATTATGGGGACTGAAAAATTCAGCTCTTGGCTTTCCCCATTCCCCCTTCTTCTTGTCCCCACCATACATCTTGCATAAATCTCTCTGAGTCTGCTTTCCAAGGAATGACTCAATGAAACGAATTTCAAAGTAACTACATCAGGCATTCCAATAAGAAGGTAATAAATTCCATTATAGAGAATGATATTTTAAAATGCATGTTCTTCAGTCATTTGTCTTGGTACATATTTAGACGATCGTGTTTCTTCCTGGATTTGGGCTTTTATTCTGAGCTCCTTCTCTGCAGAGTTCCTATCTGTCTGATCTCGTCATCCAGCTGTTCCTGCAGCAGACCCTCTGCTGTCTGCCCTCCTCTTCCCTTCTCACGGCCCTTTCTAGGAGATTTGCCCGACTTAGCTCCCAGCGAGTCCTCTACCTTTTCATTTGGGCTCTTCTATTTTATAGTTCCCAGGAACTTTTTTCCTTAATTCACCAAATATTAATTTTTCTATTATTCTATTTTTATTTCATGGACTCACTTACCAGAGACTGGTGAGATTTTTAAGACATTTTCTTCTCTTTACATTCTCTCCTTCTATATATTCTCTCTCTCCATTCTCTCTCTCTCTCTCTCTCTCTCTCTCTCTCTCTCTCTCTCCCTCCTCTTCTCTCTCACGTTTCTGTTTTTCATGACAGATGTTTCCTCTAAGTATCTAGTAATTTTTGGTTACCTGTTCATTGTTAAAAAAGAGGATAAGCAGTTAACTGGAATCTCTGAGCCCCTGGGTAAAGCATTTTGACTATGGGGCAGTCACTGAATTATGGGTGACTTATCTGATTGTTTTCTGGGGGACCATAAGTACCAGTGTACAGACTGCATAATGCCAGTTCCGCACATCCTTGAATACCCACTTTGTCCCGGTTAAAGTCTGTGCATCAACTTGAGGAGGCTATGGTGCCTGCGTTGTGGTCAAACAGTTGTCTACGTGCTCCTGTGAATGAAGTTTGTAGACACAGTTGACACTTACAATCAGTGTGTTTTAAAACAGACAACTCTCCAAAATGTGGAACCTCCTCCAAACAGCTGAAGACCTTATGAACAAAAACTGACCTTTCCTGAAAAAGAACCCTTTCCCAGCTGCAGTACGGAAATCTTACCCAAGTCTCCAGCCTGCCTTCAGATTCCAGGCCCCACTGGCTTCTTTTCTGGAGGAACCTAGGTAACATGCACTCCTCTGAAATGTGACTCTGTCCTCTACCACTTGAGAGGTGGTGCCAACTTATCTCTTAGCAGATGGGACATTAGCAAATGCCCAAGCAAAGGCAGGAAAAGCATTCATAAGGTGGACCTGATGTCTCCTGTGGCTGGAGACCCATAAAACATGGGTCAGGCTGGTGGATGGTGGGGACAAGGCTGCCGTCCCTGCACACAGCAAGCCGACTGCCAGATGTGAGGGTGAGGTTATCCAGGACATCAAGCCCCAGAGGAATGGGCACAGAAAAGAAAAACCACTCGGCCAAATGGCAAAGCTGTGCTTGCCAAATTTGGGGCTTTAAAAAAAAAAAAAAATATATATATATATATATATATATATATATTTATACAACAAAACAACTGCCACAGTCACTATCATTAGGTCTTTCAAATCAAACTCATCATATTCGCAAAAGGATAAACCAGTGTCCTGAATCTTATGCTAGGATGCCGGCGTTCTAAAAGATGAGTAGAGGGCTGGAGAGGGCGGGGTTTAAGTGCTCTGCAGGTAACTCCTCATTTCATCTTCTGGGTAAGTTAGGGTCAGCAGGTATTTTAGAGGGCGCAGTGTCCACACAGAAGACTGGCCTCATTTCTGATGCCAGGTGCCAATCTGACAGATTCTCAAAGCCACTGTCATATTCAAGAATTTGCTAGAAAGAGTTGTAGAACTTGCTCAAAATTGTGCTCGTGGGTATGGTTTATCACAGGGAGTGGACCCAGGCTAAAATCAGCCATGTGAGGTAGAGTCCAAGAGGGGCTCAGACATAGTTTGCAGTTGGCTTCCTCAGTTGGCATCCTGGACAACGTTAACTCCTCCTCCCCACCACAGCACCGATGTCCGAACACACACATACTATTACAACCAGGGATGGCCCTTGAGACCTTGGGGTCCAGTGTTTGTCCTGGGTTTCACCACACCGCCCGTGGGGCTGACTTTTCACCCCAACCCCTCCTAGAGGTCGGCTAACACCTTCAGTCCAGAGATTAAAAATGATGCCGTATGGCCAAAGCCCCTATCGTACTGGAATCTGTCCTTGTTTTTAGACCCAAGTCCTTCCCATTAAGCTATATCCCCACCCAATTCCCTTTTTCATTTTTGTTTTTTTGTTTTTTGATGTAAGATCTCTCTGTGTAGTGCAGACTGGTCTTGAACTTGGGACGGTCCCCCTGCCTCCACCAAGCGAGTGCTAGGATTACAGGCATGCACCACCACGCCTGGCTCCCCACTGCCTTTTTTTGAGTTTTGTTAAATCCTGAAATTTCCCAGGTTGGGTTCAAACCTGCGGTTCTCTTGCCTTCCCCTCCTGGAGAGCCGAGATTACAGCTCGCACCACCACACCTGCGTGATGTGGTGATGACTTTTATCATAAAAGCATAAATTCAGGCTGAAACCCGAGCTCTCAGGTGCACTGTGTGCCCCTTCCCAGCTTGATCTCAGGCGCCACTGAGCAAAGCAAACAGTACGTGCAGGGCAGGGATCTGATGTGCTACCTGCTTGGAGTCACCTGTCTGCCAGCCCTTCCGGTCCCTGTGGTCCTGATCATCCGTCCGTAGTAAAGAAAACTCCTTTCCGTTTGAAACAGGTTGCTTACAGGGTTCTGAGACAGAGCACCCTCCTGGCTGCAGCAGGCCTCTTAGTTCCTTCTCCTCATCGAAGTCTGATGTGTTATTTGACCATAGCGTCTGGGATGAACTCTTCTCACACAGGCTCAGGATAGATGCGCTGACATCTATCCTGTGGTCATTTGTTTCTCTCCGTGGGGGGCGGGAGGCAGGTAAGTCCATCCATCCAGGCTGCAGTGGGGACGCAGCAGAAGACACGGTGGATGGCTGTGGGTGGGCGATGGACCAAGCCTTCTCCCTGCCCCATTGCCTGCTGGGAGCTCACTGTGGCATTTGCACACCTGCTATGGCCACCTCCCTGCACTGCTGCCCGGGCTCCTTCCCTCCTTAACCCACCCTTCTCCCATGGTCAGTGCCGGGGCCTAGTGTACATCCAAGACCAAACCCGCGCAGGGGAGGGCTGCTCAGGGTCTGTGCTGGGAGCCATCAACCCCAGACAGAGTGACACAGCCCTGCAGAGTGACAGAGACCCTGCGTCCACTGCTGCCTGGAGGGGCTCTGCCTGCCCGCACCCCCTCCACGACCCCCGCCCCCCGGCCCTCCAGTCTGCTCACAAGCCCCTCCACAGCGGCCGCTGAAGAACCAGGGGCCAGCAGCTCTCGGCTCCCTGTACAGGACTTTTCGCCGCCTGACCACGGCCATCCTTCCCGAGGGGGAGGACACCAGGCTGTGATGCGACTCCTTCTCCCTGCAGTTCTGGGAGGTGATCAGTGACGAGCATGGCATCGACCCCACTGGCAGTTACCATGGAGACAGCGACCTGCAGCTGGAGAGGATCAATGTGTACTACAACGAGGCTGCTGGTGAGTATTTGATGTCACCTCGCTCTCCTTCCCGTGGCACAGGAAGTGACAGGGCAGCTTCTTGCATATTCACTGAGCAGGCCCACTGCAAGAAAAACACAC
>RJWM01024426.1:0-30742 GCA_004363535.1 Dasyprocta punctata | reverse complement strand
AAATAATAGCAAATATTTCAAACATGGGAAGACAATCTAATATACACATAAGTGAGGCATACAGAACCCCAATTAACTATAAGCAAAATAAATCTTCACTCCCACATATAATAATTAGGATATCAGAAATTCAGCACAAGAACAAAATACTAAAAGCTGTCAAGAGAAAAGAAACAGATCACCTATGAAGGAAAGCCTATCAGAATCACGGCAGACTTCTCAACATAAAACTTCAAGCCAAGAAGAGCTTGGAGTGAAGTATTTCAAATCCTGAGAGAAAACAACTTTCAACCCAGACTGATGTATCCTGCAAAACTATCTTTAAAAATTGATGGAGAAATAAGACACTTCCATGATAAAGAACAGCTGAAGAATTTCATGACCACCAAACCAACACTACGAAAAATACTGAAAGATACTCTAGAAAGGGACAAAGATAACTACAATCTGAAGAACAACAACAAAAGGAAACCACTAAGGAGAGCAAATAATTAAACAGAAAACATAGAAAACCAATAACAGAAAGATAACATGACAGGGATGTCAGTGCATATCAGTTATATCAATCAATGTAAATGGTCTCAACTCACCAATGAAAAGAAAGACTGGCAGCGTGGGTTGACAAACAAAATCCAACAGTATGTTGTATACAAGAAACACATTTCACTCAAAAGGAAACTCATAGACTAAAAGTCAAAAGATGGAAAACAATACTCCATGTAACAAGAACACAGAAAAAAGCAGAGGTAGCTATTTTATTTGCAGACAATGTGAACTTCAAACCAAGAATGATTAAAAGTGATAAAGAAGGTCACTACATATTTGCTAGGGGAAAACTTCAAGAGGAAGAGATTACAGTCATAAATATATATGCACCAAATATGGGAGCACCCAACTATGTGAGACAAATCTTAATAGACGTAAACCAAATAAACAATAACACAGTTACAACGGGCGACCTTAACACCCCATTGTCACAAAGAGACATATCAACCAAACAAAAAATCAGCAAAGAAATAACAGAAATGAATCAAACTTGTGAACAAATAGACTTAGTAGATGTGTACTGAGTGTTTCACCCAACAACATCAGAATACACGTTCTTCTCAGCTGCACATGGGTCATTCTCTTAAATAGATCATATACTACCCCACAGAACATGAAATAATTCCATGCATATTATCTGATCATAACACAATAAAATTGGAAATTAATGACAAAATAACCCCCAAGAACTGCCAAAACACATGGAAATTAAATAACACACTCTTAAACAATCAATGGATCACAGAAGAAATCAAAGAAGAAATTAAAAAATATCTACAATCAAATAAAAATGCAAATACGAATTACCGGAACCTGTGGGATAAAATGAATCCATTCTGCAGAGGGAAATTTATAGCACTAACTCCCACATTAGAAAAATGGAAAGAACACACATAAACAACCTAATGCTGCACCTCAAACTTCTACAAAAAGAAGACCAAGTCAAGCCCAAAGCCCAAAAAAAGGGAGGAAATTAGAAAGATCAGAGAAGAAATTAATTCAATTGAAACTAAGAAAACAACACAAAGAATTAATGAATACAAGAGTTGGTTCTTTGAAAGAATAAATAAAATTGATAAACCCCAAGACAACCTTATCAAAAAGAGGGAAAAAAACACTCAAATCCATGCAATGAGAAATGAAAAGGGTGAAATCACTACAGACCTTGTGGAAATACAGATCATCAATACCAACTTCAAAAACTTTTACTCCCATAGGATCGACAACACAGAAGAAATGGATATATTCTTAGAAATGTATGAATTACCAAAGCTGAATCAAGAAGATGTAAAGCTGGGCTGAACAATCCAATTTCAGTTCATGAAATTGAAAATGTAATTAGAACCATACCAACAAAGAAAAGCTCACGTTCTGATGGATTCACTGCTGAATTCTACAAGAAATTTAGGGAACACTTAATGCCAACACTCCTCAAAATCTTCAATGAAATTGAAAGGCAAGCAATTCTCTCTAACTCATTCTTGGAAGCAAGTATTACCCTAATACCAAAATCAGAGAAAGACCCAAACAAAAAAGAAAATTACAGGCCAATCTCCCTAACAAACATAGATGCAAAAATTCTCAATAAAATGCTGGAAAACAGAATGCAGCAAGTCATCAGGAAGATTATACACCATGATCAAGTGGGATTCATCCAAGGAATGCAGGGATGGTTCCACATATGCAAATCAATAAATGTAATACACCATATCAATAGAGTCAAGGACAAGAATCACATGATCATCTCAATAGATGCAGAAAAAGCTTTCAATAAAATCCAACACTCATTCATGATAAAAACCTTACAGAAAATCGGAATAGATGGTCTCTACCTCAACCTGATAAAAGCCATATATCATAAACCAACAGCCAACATCTTACTAAATGGAGAAAAACTGAAAACTTTCAACCTAAAATCAGGAACAAGACAAGGATGTCCATTATCACCACTCCTATTCAATGTAGTTCTGGAAACATTAGCCAGAGCAATTAGACAAGAGAGACAAATAAAAGGAATAAGGATAGGAAAGGAAGAAGTACAATTATCATTATTTGCAGATGATATGATACTCTACATAGAAGGCCCAAAAAAAATCAGTGAAAGACTTCCAAATGTAATAACCAAATTCAGTAATGTTGCTCGATGCAAGATCAACACTCAAAAATCAATAGCATTCCTGTACACAAACAATAAACTCCCTGAGAGAGAAAAAGGGAAATTACACCCTTCACTATAGCATCCAAAAAAATGAAATACTTAGGAATCAATCTAACAAAGGAAGTAAAAGATCTATACAGTGAAAATTATATTACTCTGACAAAGGAAATCAAAGAGGATTTCAGAAAATGGAAAGATAGTCCCTGTTCACGGATAGGAAGAACAAACATTGTGAAAATGGCCATTCTTCCAAAATTATTACACAGATTTAATGCAATCCCAATCAAAATACCACCTGTGTACCTCACAGAGCTAGAGAAATCATTCCTAAAATTCATCTGGAACCAGAAGAGACCTAGAATAGCAAAGACAATTCTGGGCAACAAAGGTAAAGAAGCAGGCATCACAACCCCTGACTTAAAACTGCATTACAAAGCTACTGTGATAAAATCAGCATGGTACTGGAATAAAAACAGACCTGAATATCCAGGAAATAGATTAGAAGATACAGCCACAACTAAAAAACACACTCAGCCACCTTATCCTTGACAAAGGTGCCAAACATGTACATTGGAGGAAAGATAGCCTCTTTAAAAAGTGGTGCTGGAAAAACTGGCTTTCCATATGGTGTAAACTAAAACTAGATCCATGTCTATCACCATGCACTAAACTCAAAATGGATCGAAGATCTACATATCAAAAGAGAGACACACTAAATTTGCTGGAAGACAAAGTAGGTTAAAATGTTGAAGACATACAAGTAGGCAGAGAGTTCGTGTACAAAAATCAAACTGCATGGGAAATACTTCCCAGAATCAATCATTGGGATTTCATCTTATTAAAACATTTCTGCATGTCAA
This sequence comes from Dasyprocta punctata, assembly GCA_004363535.1. NCBI lineage: Eukaryota > Metazoa > Chordata > Mammalia > Rodentia > Dasyproctidae > Dasyprocta > Dasyprocta punctata. The sequence continues at coordinate 27,178 of RJWM01024426.1, read as the reverse complement.
AGGAAATCTCCAACAGAGTAAAAAGAAAACCCACAAATTGGGAAAATATCTTAGCCAACTATCCCTCAGACAAAGGACTTCTATCTAAAACACATAAAGAATTTTAAAAAATCAGGCCCCTAAAATTCAAGGACCCAATCCAAAAATGAGCATCTGAGATGAACACACACTTCTCAGAGGAAGAAATACAAATGGCAAATAATTATATGAAAAAATGTTCAACATCAATGGTCATTCGGGAAATGCAAATTAAAACAATGCTGAGATTCCATCTCACCCCATAAAGAATGGCCAAGATAAAAAAATCAACCAACAACAAATGCTGGAGGGGCTTTGCAGAAAAAGGAACTCTTCTTCACTGTTGGTGGAAGTGTAGACTGATGCAACCACTGTGGAAATCGGTGTGGAGATTCCACAACAAACTGGGATTAGAGATTTCATTTGACTCAGCTATTCCACTTCTGGGCATTTTCCAAGAAGAATTGAAAACATAATAGCACATTAATATTTGTGCACCCATATTTATAGCACCCTAGTTTGTAAAAGCCAGATCTTGGAAACAACCCATGTGCCCATCAATCAAGGAATGGATAAAAAAGATGTGGTATTTTTATACAATGGAGTACTATTCAACTATCAAGAAAGACTGCATCAAGACTTTTATAAGTAAATGGACACAACTTGAGGCCATACTCATAAGCGAAATAAATCAAGCTCATGTGTAAATACCGTATTGTCTCCCCAGTTTAAGAAACTTAAAAAGTATATGCAATCAAAAATCTACAATAAATACTGTGTAAAGGTAAGAAACTGCTCAAAGAGGAAGAGTAATTGGGATGGGGGAAAGGAGGAAAGAAGGAAGGGAAAAGGAAAAAGACATAAATTTATATACTACACATAAGATAGCTAAAATGACCATACTACTCAATGTATTAGTTATTGGAAAAGAACAGTTAATACTCATATGATTAGATCAATTTTATATGTGCATATCTGTTAATCTAAATAACCCTTTTGAAGGTAATGATATGCAGTATTGCAACCACTGTGAAATTCCTATCATCTTGTTTTGTAAACCTATAATGTTACTGTATTGGATTTGTTGCTGTTTGTTTGTCTCTTTTGCTTTTTGTCTTTCTTTTCTGTGTCATTTTTCTCCTAAATTAAAAAAAAAAAGGAAAGTCAAAACAAAACAAAGCAAAGCAAAACAAAACCTCCACCTCCATGTTTGTCTCTGCAGTCATGACCCATGCCAATATATCCTAGCAAACCAGTGGTAGTTTTCTGCAGGGGTAGTGGATAATCTCAGCAAACCTGCAGTTTCTGGCCAAGACCAGCCTCATTCATCTCCCAGCTGAACAAGCACCCTATATGGGCCTGCCCAGCTGGGAGCCACTGTGAGGTGGAGCCCATGACAGCTCTGAGTTCTGTTCTCAGCCATTCCATCTCTAAAATGCCTCCAGGCCAACTGCGCTCTACTGTGGGAGAACTGAGCCTTCTGCACTCACCACCAGCCAATATAGTCCTTCACATCAACTGCTCCCATCCACTACTGCTTCTCTTCACAGAGGCCTCTGCGATTTCCAGCCATTCCCATTACTGTGTGTCCTCAGATTTGTATTGCTCCTCCCATGCAGTGTCTCATCTCAGGGATAATATGCCGCCAACTACCTCTTTCTTCTTCATTGAACTTTTTCTCTTTACTCTCTCTGTCTGCTTCAATTTGTGCTTCACATACTTCTTGGGTCCACGGGACCCACTTGTCTCCTTCCTCAGGATGCTATATTCCAATGTCTGGATTACAACTCTCAGAGAGGCTGTTTCCTCTGCTGCTTACTGCTTCACCATCTTTATCTGAATCCCCTGGATGCTTTTTTATTTTATATTTCTTTCTTTTTTTTATTTTTGATCAAGTCAGATTCATCCCAGAAATTCAGGGGTGGTTCAACATATGCAAATCAATAAACGTAATATATCACATCAACAGAGCCAAAGACAAAAATCACATGATCACCTCAATAGATGCAGAAAAGGCTTTTGACAAAGTCCAACACTCATTCATAATAAAAATCCTACAGAAAACAAGAATGGATCATCTCTACCTCAATCTGAAAAAAGCCATCTATAATAAACTAACCACCAACATCATACTCAATGGACAAAAACTGAAAGCCCTCACTCTAAAATCAGGAACAAGATAAGGATGTCCACTATCACCACACCTATTCAATATAGTTCTGGAAACATTAGCCAGAGCAATTAGACAAGAGAGAGAAACAAAAGGAATAGAGGTAGGAAAGGAAGAAGTTAAATTACCATTATTTGCAGATGACATGATACTCTACATAGAAGATCCCAAAAACTCCACTAAAAGACTAGAGTTAATAAGCAAATTCAACAATATAGTCAGCGCTGAAACAAAGTCATCACTGAAAAATTGATAGCATTCCTGTATACAAACAACAAAGTCACTGATAGAGAAATTATGGAAATAACACTTTTCACAATAGCATCCAAAAAACTGGAATACTTAGGAATCAATGTAACAAAGGACATAAAAGATCTCTGTATAGAAAACTATAGTACTCTGAAAACAGGAAATTGAACAGGATATCACAAAATGGAAAGATATTCCTTGTTCTTGGATAGGAAGAATCAACACTGTGAAAATACCATTGTGCCCAAAAGTATCATACAGATTTAATGGAATCCTGATCACAGTATCATTAGCATACCTCACAGATCTATAGAAAACATTCCCGAAATTCATTTGAAAACAAAAGAAACCTAGAATAGCAAAGGTTATCCTGGGAAACAAAGGCAAGGCAAGAGGCATTACAATTCTTGACTTGAAATCATACTACAAAGCTACTGTGATAAAATCAGCATGCTACTGGCAAAAAAACAGACCTGAGGATGAGTGGAAGAGATTACAAGATGCAGACACAACTACAAAGACTTTCAGCCACCTTGTCTTCGACAAAGAGGCCAAACATGTTCACTGGAAGAAAGACAGCCTCTTGCCTCTTTAATAAATGGTCCTGAAAAAATTGGCTTTTCACAAGTCAAAGAGTAAAAGTAGACCCATATCTATCACCATGAACTAAACTAAAGTCAAAATGAATCAAAGATTTAAATATTAAAACAGAAACACTAAATCTACTGGAAGACAAGGTACATAGAGTTCTTGAAGACATAGCAGTAGGCAAAGAGTTCATGAACAAAACATAAACTGTATGAGAAGTACTTGAAAGAATGAACAACTTGGATCTCATTAAAAAGTTTTTGCATATCAAAAAAATCACCAACAGAGTGAAAGAAAACCTACAGAATGTAAAAAGTGTTAGCCAACTGTCCCTCAGACAAAGGACTTATACCCAGAACATATAAAATTACTGAAAAACATCAGCGCCCCCCAAATTTAAAGACCCAATCCAAAAATGGGCATCTGAGATGAAAACACAATTCTCAGATGAAGAAATACAAATGCAAATAAATATATGAAAAAATGTTCATCATCACTGGTCATTTGATAAATGCAAATTAAAACAACACTGGCATACCATCTCACTTCAGAAAAAATGGCTAACATCAAGAAATACACCAATAATGAATGCTGGTGGGGCTATGGAGGAAAAGGAACCCTTTTCCATTGTTGATGGGAGTGCAGACTGGTACAACCACTGTGAAAATCAGTTTGGAGATTCCTCATAAAACCAGGATTAGAGATTCCATTTGACTCAGTTATTTCCCTTCTGGTTATTTTCCCAGAAGAATTGTAAACATCATACCACAGTGATGTATGTGCACTCATGTTTATAGCAACACAATTTGTAATAGCCAGATCTTGGAAACAATCCAAATGCCCATCAACCATAGAATGAATAAAAAAGAGGTGGTATTTTTATATAATGCAGTATTATTCAGCTATAAAGAAGGATAAACTTGAGACTTTCACAGGTAAGTGGATGCAACTAGAGACCATAATGGTAAGTGAAATAAATCAGACTCATAAGTCTGGTTTAAATATTGTATTGTCTCCATAGTATTAAAAAAAAAGTGCAAATAAGATCCAACATGTGCAATAGATAATATGAAAATGAAAGAGAAAGAAAAGAACAACTAGGAAAGAGAAAAGAAAAGAACAACTAGGATCAGGGAATGGAGAAAAGAAAGAAGAGAAAAGATTATACATATGTACACATATATATGTGTGTATGTAAATATATACAAGATAGATAACTATATTACTAATCTCTGTTCATCCAAAAGAACAGCTGTGTTTTCACTGTGATTGTTTGATCACTTTTTTCATATCTAAAACTTGTAACCTGAACAATTACTTTCAAGATAACAATGTGCAATATATTAACTAGTGTTAATTTCCGATTTCTTTTAATTCTGTATCATTTTTATCCTTTTGTTTGTTTTCAAAATGTAAAAAAATACAAAAAAAAGTATTAGATTCCAAAGAAATGGTAAAGGAAAACTATACTGAAAGCCCTTCACAGGATTTAATAAATATGAGATAGCAGAAGAGTCCTGTAAGAGTAATTTCAGTAAAATGGCAGAGACTCAAGTCAGAATGCTATGGAATTAGGAACGGGAAGTGATAAGAAATGGCAGGTGAAGAGTGATCATGCATAATGTACTATTTAAATACAGATAGGAATCAACAAAACCTAGCTAAGACGAGGAATGAAACTGAGGAACAAAAGCTAACATATAATTTGAGTCCTAAAGGATAAGAAGGGGTTGTGAAGTAGAATTTATGATGAACAGAAACCACGAACAAAGGTCTTTTAAAAATGGTATATAATCTGACAGAGTTACAATGTGTATATGCATGTATGTGATGTACAGTGCATACACATCTAGAGTTGAAAGTGGAAACAGGCTAGGACTAGAGTACAAAAGGCCTTTCAAGCCCAAGCAGGAAGTATGCACAGTACTCTAAACCTTAGGAAGGCAAAAAAGAGTCAACACCAGCAGTGCACCCCAAAGTCTGCCTGTGTTCTTTCTCCAGTAACAGAGCCTGACCCGTGGTTACAGTGTAAAGAGCCACGAAGGAATTAAGACAGTGGCCCAGAAAAAGTACTGGATGTTATTCATATAAGCAGATATATTCAAGAAAGAAAGACATTAGAAAATAAAACAGTAAAAGTATGATGTTTCTAATAGTATTTCTAAACAATCAAAAGGAAAATGAAGAAGTCATTGATAGAAATCAACTTTTCTGGACAGGTCACTGAGAACAGATGGAAGAATTCTATGATTCTCCAACTGGATTTCTGTTTTTGAGAGAAACTCAAAATAAATCCACTTCAGGCAGAAAGCAAGTCACTCAATTCTATACTACTAATAACTTCCGCTTATAACATGGATCAAGATAAATCTCATATGGCAAAAAATGTGGTGTGTCTATTATTACTGATGACTTTTATTTATGTTATGAAGTAATGCAATATTATTACCTATTTTGACAAGGGCAAAATAGCACAGTGGGTGGAGACAGAGTGGATGACATGGGGGCAGAGGAAAGAGATTATAGTGGCCAGCACAGGATAAAGTGGGTATGACAAATCTTACTGGAATTTGTCTCCACCCACCCACTTAGTGTGGGTGCTGCCGGGGCTCAATAGTGCTTCTAGACCAACATCTCCCTGGTATCAGCAGGTGCAAGCAGGCTTCTCAACAAGATGCTTAAGTTTAGAATGATTGCATCAATTTTTTTCTTTCTAAATCCTCTGAAATTGTATGTGTATGTATATATGTATGTATCTCACTTTACTAACCAAATTTAAAAGCAGCAGGCTCCATATCTGCAAAGCAGATATAATTCAATGTGCCAAGGAATGATTCAAAGCAAATTCGAAAATGAGATACTTTTCTTTTGAAAGGGAATGGATGGATTTTCCTCACTGAAAAGTTAAACAATACTTAATCAGTTGTAGAATTAACCAGTGAAATCAACATTACTTTAGAAGTTTACACTAAAAATAGTGAATCTTTTCAAAATCTGTAACAAATTTATCTATGATAGAACTCTTTTTTTTCCTTTTTCTTTTTTTTTTAAACAGGGGATCAAACTCATGACCTAGCACTTGCTAGGCAAGTACTTGCACTGCTGAGCTAAATCCCCAGCCCTATGATAGAACTCTTGTAAGTTCTTCCCAGAAGTCATGAAATATCAAAATGTGTTTGATAATAAACTCAAAATGGTAGACTAACAATCAACAAGAATTAAAATTTGGACTCATAATCATGACAGTTAACATTTAAATACTAATAATAATGCAGGTACTGTACTAAGCACTTTATCACTTAATCCTCAGAACTTTTTGAAGCAGGTACTATAAACATTTGCTTTATAGATAAAATCTAATGCACAGAAAGATTCATAACTAACATTAACATTCAGCTGAGTGGAAAAATAAACAAATGGACCTGCTTCAAGGTACATTACTGCCTATCTCATGTTTCATCGTGATATTTATTTATATTGATTCATGAAAACAAAAAAAGGTTCTAATAATTTTGGATTTATATGCTATAAATATCAATGATGCAAGTAAACTATTACTTGAGAAAGGAAAATGCAAATTTCCATATCTATAAAATTAATGCAAAATGAAGCTATTACATATTTGTATTTTTCATTTTTTTAAGATGAAGTAATTATTTTGAAAGTCTCATTGTTGTCAAATATATTATGTTACAGAAACGTAGTTCATGATATGTAACAAAATAAGTGTCAATTTTTCTTCTGCCAATGAAGATAATCAGTGAGAAAATTCTTTCAAAAGAACACACAAGTATAAGGGATTCCACCTTGATTGCCTGTTTCTACCTCTTTATACTTTCTCAGACCCTTTAGATCTATGACATATTTGTTCACAAGTCAGGCACAAGTCCCCTGAATAAGCTATATTTTCCTCTCACAAATACCTTTGGAAGATAAATTTTCTATGTGTAGGGGAGCAGGAACAGCATAAGGAAGCCTCATAGCAGCTGAGGCAGAGAGTTCAAATGGGGACATAAGGTAGATCCACACAAGATTTTAAAACTCACTGCAACATCATTTAAAACCTGTGCAGAAGGTATGAACCAACAAGAACAGTGACAACAAACCTTAAACCAAATGCTCAAACTACAACCCAAAATCCACTTATTTATTGCAAACTGCCAACAATACAATTAAACCTGAATACTGAGGTTTTAGTTTAGAAAAAAACAACTGCTATTTGACACTTGGCTCCCCACACTTGGCTGGCGTGCAAACAGAAGGCTCTGCGTGCCCACTGCGGCATGCATGTCATAGGTTCGCCACTACTGTACCAATGAGCAAATGGAACCATCCAAGTAGCATTTTGCCATCAACAGCAGGCTATCTGCCAAAAGGCTGCCTAACATGCCTATGCTGAAAATGGAGGTTGAAATGCAACAAAACTCCACATGTGCTTTCTGGTTACTGAAGGCTACCACAATTACACCAAGAAAACAGATGTTCGCTATCCACAATATTACCAGTAAGTACAATAACTTTAATAAAAGATAAACATTTAGTATATCTTTGCTGTACCAGCACTATATCAGGGGTTTCATAGTAGTATCTTATTTTAATCTCACCTTATGAGGTGAAGTACATTGTCTAATTCATTTCACAAAATGAAGTCTGAGAGGTTACAGAATTGATCCATGGTCACACAGTACATAGTGACACAGAAAAAAAAAAAAAAACATGTGCCAGGGATATATCTCAGTTGCACAAGCACCTGCCTGGTAAGTGCAAGGTCATGAGTTTGATATCTGGTACCAAAAATGAAATAAAACAAAACAAAAACCACAGTGACACAGGATTCCAGTCCAGTTATAAATCCAATCTAGTTATATAGCACTTACCTCTACTTGTAATACCTAAAGAATAATTGTATGTGAATCTCTAGTTATACAATCATTGTATAAAACTGGATCAGACACTCTTAAGTAAGCAGAACATTCCTGAGTTATATCTCTGGTTGTCTGATAGACTTTGAAAAGTACTATTCACAGTGTTCTAAGTCTAGTTTGCAAGAACTAGAATTCATTATATGGCTCTCTAAAATGTAAAAGCTTTGACTTCATAACTTGGTTTTCACCTATCCTATCATTAGTCTAAATAAAGAGGACTTAGGTTTACTCTAAGAAAAATGAAGATCAGAATATAAGTGCTAAGATAACCTTTCCTATAAATGAGTAGAAAGTTAAACAGCAAACATACTAGTAAGGCAGGTACTGCTTCAAAGATTTTTTTTTTTTTTAACTTTTCATATACTGTACTTTGCTCACCCTCAGAAGTTCTCTGAAGTGCTAGGAGAGCAAGGTTTTGAAATCCAATGAAACGACTCCTGACTTAGGTCTTACAGGAGGACACACCCACCTAAATTTTAGCATTGAGTTAAAGAAAAAGTATCCACTCCCATTTGACACTCAATATTTATCAGAGTAAACTCTGATAGCCTTGGAGTCTCTGCCACCCAGCTCTAGATCTATAAAGAATTTTGTTTTGTTTTGCATCTTTGCGGGTTGGGGTAAGAAGAGTTTGTGAATTGCTGAAAATAGTACAAATGTGTACTACAGTTTATAGACTTTGTTGTTATGGATCAACAAAGAGACTCAATAAAGGTTAAAAACACAGTGCAGGGTAATGTAAAGTCTACTAAGCAAAACCCTCACAGAACTGGTTTTACGTTTATGCTGTATTATTTTGATCCCCTGTTAGAATAGTTTTTGTTTAGTTGCTTTTTCATTCCAGTTTTTATTTTTTATTAGTACATGTTTGCAGTACATAATGATCACATTCCATGTGGAGAGTTGGTCATGTATATATATAACACATCTCAATTCTTTTTCATCCCCTTTCCCTCCCCTTCCTCCAAATTTCCATCTTTCCATTTGAAAAATATCTATCCATTTGAAAAATATCTATCTCCTTACTCCTTTTATCTTTTATTTTGCTCCTTATTTATATTTGGGGTTTCTCATGTAAGAGACAACGTGATATTTAAGCTCCTGTGTCTGATTTATTTCACTTGCGATTATGGTCTCAAGTTGCATCCATTTTCCTACAAACAACTCAAGCTTATCTTCTTTATGGCACAGTAGTATACCATTGGGTATAAATATATTTTCTTTATACATTCCTTTGTTTATGGACATACAGGCCACTTCCAAGATTTAACTGCCCTGAATTATGCTGCTATAAACATGAGTATGCATGTATTGGTATAATATGATGTCTTTAACTCTTTTTTGGAAGGCACCTAGAAAGGGAAATAGCTGGGTGGAGTGGAATTTCTAGTTTTAGTGCTTTGAAGAATCTCCATACTGATTTCCATGGTGGTTATACTAGTTTACATTACCACCTATCTTTAGGTTCTGCTTTGACTTTGTTTGGAAGAGCAACAAAAAATAGCAGCATACATATAGTTTAAAAAAAATTAAGAGTAAGGACAGTGAAGTTAGATTTGCCTATTTTTTAAATCCTTTTCCCCAACTAACTGTGTGATCTTGAACCATTTTACCTCTCAGAAGCTTAATTTCATAATCTAAAAATAACACTTCATAGAATTACCTTAAGGAATGGAGCAAGAAAACATTATAAGCCCTTAGCACAGTACCTTATCTATAATAAATGCCCAATTGTTATAAAATTTACTGTTGCATTTATTGTTGCTCATATTGTCTACATTAAACAGAGTTCCCCAAATAAGGACCCCAGGAAAAGTTTTTCCTTTATACTCTGTTGAAAGGAAAAGGTCTACGTTTTCCTACTAGGAACGTTGGGATTCTTAACTGAGCATGTCTTCATCTTTGTTTTGGTCACTATCAAGTGTAGAGCTGAATCTACAACCTAAGTCTTCCCACTGACCAAGACTTTCTCCAATTTTTTGAGAAATTTATACCTTGGTCCTTTCCCACAGCTTTGTGTGGCTTTATTTTTTTATATATAATCACTATTTTTTAAAATTTTCTATCATATGTATTATTTTGAGCTTCCTCAAATCCTTTCCTGCAAGAAGGTAAGATGCACAAAAACAAGCAAACAAGTTAACAAATCAATAGAGAAATGGTGCCATTTTGGAATCGAAAATAATTATTTTAAAAAGTTTTTTTCCTAGTCAAGGATATTTGCTTACACGGGAGAAAAAAACAATTCTTCTTGCACAAGTAGAATCTGACCTAAATCAGTTTAGTCTTTCAAAAGAAAACAGAGTAAACAGTCAAAAAGAAAACAGAATCACTGTTAAGATCATAAGAACTTAATATGTAGAGTAACAAATGGAGAGTGTAGCAACATGCTACTCTTTTGAGGCAAGTGCTTATAATCTGAAAGTTCAATAACTTCTAGAATCCAGTGAAAAACATTTCAAAAAGAAGTCACCCACAGTAATGCATTTCTTTGCACCAATTCCTGGGAAAAGTAAAAGAAAAAGTTTTTCATTCACTGTATCAGATCCCTAGCAATGGCAGGTAAATTCAAGCTGAGTTGAGGCCTCTTTATTTTCTAATCCAAACAAAGAGAAATGTGCCATAGCTGTCGTGTGCTAAACAGATGGGACACCAAAGGGGTCGAGCTGTTGGCCAAAGACAAAGGAAAAAAATTTCAAAATGTAAGCCAAAGAAGCTTTCCATAACTGCTTGGCAATACAGCTTCTAAATAAACTATCTTAATTTGATTCACATGTGGAGAGCGGAAAATTAAAAACAGGGTAGTGAATAAAATTCAGTGAACATATTATGCAGATAAAATTTTAAGGCAGTTTCATTACTACACATGCTGATATCAGAAATATTTGAATTTCTATAACACTACAGTTCCATATTTACAAGAAGTTGTATATTGCTTTGAACACAGAAGAGATAAGATACTAATTTTTGAGAAGCAAATGTTTTTACAAGAAGCCAAATATGACCTGTAAATAATTGATAACACAGAATAAAATTCAGTAATTTTTATCTGAAAATCCTGGAATGTTAAAGGAATACAAAATAGAAGACACTGTGACAGCAAAGTGGAAATGATCTTGTAAATAAAACACACTGGAAAACATTTGGGATTTCTTGTTTGTAAAAACTGTTGTATATAACAAAAATTCTATTGTGGGTGTCCAGTCTATGGAAAGTCGTAAGAAAGAATATAAGATCACAATCACTTAGTCACAGTAATGAAATAGGTAAAAGTGAAATACACTAAAATACAGTTCCTTCCAGATTATAATCAAATCTCTATTTAAGTGTTTAATTTTTCCAAAGTTGTTCATTTTCAGAATTGAATTTTATGGGTTTTTTAATTCTCTCAGAGGCAAATGCATGAAAATTTTTTCTTTCTTCTCTCCCTCCCTCCTTTCAGTCAGTCAAAAAGAATTTGCAGACTTAGTGATATGCCAAGTAGTACTCTACGTGATGAAAATACAGCATTAAACCAGACAAAAACCCACATGTTTCTGACACTTTTAGTCTAGGTACATACATTGATTCATTTACTTGTTCCTTTATTTCAATCTTTCTTAATTGTGAAGCTTTAAGAAACACGAAGTTTGAAGAAATGCATATTAGAATTAGAACAGAATTGAACAGTAACTTCAGGGATAAACCTATGCAGAAAAATTAAAATATCAAATAGGTTATTTAAATAAGAACATTATATGTGAAGCAGACATGGTTCAGGTCCAGGTCAGTCCTACCTGGGAAGCACCTACTAGATATTTTTTCAGGCTAAATATATCACTTGTTCTGTGTTTTTGTGGGTTTTAGTATTACACTTCTATAGTGTGTCATAACCACACTATATTTTACATAGTCCATTTTTCTGTCCCATATTACACTGTGAGGACAGAGTGCAGCTTTATAAATGTTTAGTATCAAAAGTGTATCTTGCAAATAAGCTCAAATAAGTTTACTGAAAAAAGCATATAATTATACAGAGAAATTTTACCCAAAACATTATGTCTTAATTATTAAATAAGAAAACATAACTTTATTTTGACCTTCAATAACACTAAGAACCACTAGGTATACAGACAAAAAATCAGAATGTTATTAAAATTTCATAAACAGGGTTCAATTCCAGCTGAATGGTTGGCTACTGGAAGACCAGATCCACATGCTGATGACACTGCTACTCTGCAATGTTCTGACATTCATAGGGTCTCTACTAACAGTGGGTTTGTCACAATTAGAACTTTAAAATAAAATGACAATTTCCTGGTTCAGAGTCCAAAAAAAAAAAAATCTTAAAATGTTGACATGCGAATAATTATTCATCTAAGTAGCTTCATTCCTCCTCTCCACTCTGCTTATATTCATGCATCATCTTTAGTGATATTTATTTTATTCCACCTCACCAAACCTCTTTCCTTCCCTGCCAACACTTCATTCAATGCTTTCTACACAGCCTTGTCTTTTTCTCAGCCAGCTAATCGAAACTAAAGTCTCTTAGATTGGCAACAATTCCTGCTTGCCTAATACAAGATACGTGTATCCTCTACCTCCACCTACATTTTCTTTGAGACTTATTCTTTCTCTGCCCTTGCAACTTTCTTTCTCTTCTGCTGAACTACATTTGATTTTTGCCTTTACAAATCTGTTGTTCCATGGCGTCCTGGGATGACAGTACAAATCCTTATGGCTTCAAGTACTACATAAATAAACACTCTCAGGCCTCAATTTAATATCCATGTATCTATCTATTGCCTGTGATACAATCTCCATTACTCACAAGATGTGATTTTCTTGCAGGCAACTCAAATTTAACAGGTCAAATATAGGATATATTATTTTTCTTGTCAAACCAGCTTCTCCTCCTATCTTCCCTGTCTCACCTGGAAGAACCAGCACTACCGTAACTGCTCAAGGAAGTGATCTCATTTGTTCTTGACTCCTTTCTCTCCATCTCCACAATCCACAAGGTTCCTCTGGTCTAGAATATCACTTGTTTCTCTTTCCTCCTCTGTTTTCAACTAAAATGGCATCTCCTGGGGAAAGTTTTCTGACTTCTCTCTTCTCTTCCTACCTATACCATTTTACCCTATGCATTTGCCTCAAAGGACTGATTATAAAACATATTTATTAATTCACTAGTACCTTTCTCTCCCACTACACTGGGGGCTACTTTGCTTACCAGCATCCTCTAGAACCTATATCAGGATGTGATAGAGTACGTGCCAATAGCTCATGACCAAGTATCTGATCAGATGATAAGTTCCAATGAGTCTCATTCTAAAGCATGCCTCACATCTGTCCCTTCTTTAGCCTCAACTTGTCATCTGTACCCTGCACTGGTCCATCATTACCTGTTGTCCAAACTTAGAACTATCCTATGACTGAGGTCTCAGTCAGCCTTTAGCTTTTCTTTATCATAAAAATGTTCTTTTTTTCTGAAAATGAAAGTAAGCCAGTGGCACATATCTTAAATCTTAGCTACTCAGTCAGCTGAAGCAAGAAGATTACAAGTTAGAGCCTAGCCTGGACAACTTAATTTAGCAAGACCCTGTCTCAAAAATAAACTAAACAAAATAAAATAAAATGGGCTGGGGATACAGTTCAGTGCAAAGGCCCCAGGTTCAATCTCCAGTACCACAAAAGTAAACAATAAGTAAGCAAGTGTCATTCACCTGAAGAGAAGCTTCTAAGTATTTAAAAGTACAGAGAAGTCTAAATACTTCTGGCATGGTACAGAAGAACCTTTCTAAAATGCCTCAATTGAAACTCGGTTTTCTAGGCTCTAGTCCAGTTACCTTGGCCCCTTTACTTTAAATACACTGGAGGACGAGAAAGAACTGTTCAGTGAATAAAGTGGAAATGAAAAGTTAGCTAGTACATTATTGAAAAATAATAAAAGAGCTGTCCTAACTCAAACTTTGGAGCTTTAGAGAGTATGTAGCTATAAGAATTAATTGGTATAAGCCGGGCGTGGTGGCGCACACCTTTAATCCCAGCACTCGGGAGGCTGAGGTAGGAGGAGCGTTGTGAGTTCGAGGCTAGTTTGGGCTACAATGCCAGCGCAAGGCCAGCCTGAGCTACACGGTGCAACCCTGCCTCAAAAAATCAGGGCCAGGAGTTTGGCTCAGCGGCTTACACACCTGTCAGGCAGGCACGAGGTTGTGAGTTCAATCCCCGGTGCCACAAAAAAAAAAAAAATTAATTGGTATAAAGAAGTAAAATACACATATGTGACAAAATCCGGATTGAGGCAATGTAAACTATATAGAACAGATAGGGGAACCATGGTTGTTGTTATAACATTCTGAAATTGAGACTGACTAATAAGGAGCTCTTCCTTACCTTCATTACTATGAAGAGAGGCCAACAAGTAAAAGATTCAAATGTGGGAAAGACCTTGGTATGAGAATTGGACAGAAGAGTGGTGTGGGCAGAAGTACTGTGATATAAGTCTGGTAGCTGAAATAGGCAGGAGTTATACAATGTAGTATTATAATCTGTATTCTATTATAAATTGGTAACCCACTGAGGTTTTTTAGGCAGGAAAAAGGGGAAAAAAACAAAACTTCTATATTCACAATGCTTTTGACACCAAATATATAGATATTCTCCACATCAACAACCAGTTCTATAGTGGCAACCAACTGAGTACCCTACAATTGAGTTTAATACTACTATTGTCTACACAGAGTTGGCAACAGACCCACAGATTAAAAGTTCAGTCCCACAGCACTGCCTCCACTTTAGATGCCAGTCACAAGTCCTGAGCCTACAGTACTTCTGACAGACATGGCTACAATCAGGAGGTTCCCATGATCCCTTCTTTAGGTTTGATACCTTACTAACAGCTCACAGAAATCAGGGAAACCCTTTACTTACATTGTAAAGGACGAAGAGCCAAAATAAGAGCCAAAATAAGACATACAGGTTATATAGGATGAGATCTAGATGAGTTCTGAGAATCGAACCTTCTATACCCATCAATTTGGGGTTCAGCCGGGAATTTGGCTCGGTGACTTAAGTGCCTGTCTGACAAGGCGTGAGGTTGCGAGTTCAATCCCCGGTGCCGCAAAAAAAAAAGAAAAAAAAAATTCGGGGTTCACCACCCTCTGGGCATGTGGACCTGAAAGCTCTCCAAACTTACAGCTTAGGAGTTTTATAAAGGCTTCATTATATTGACATGATCAATTATTGACTCAATTTTCAGCCCTTCTCCCCTTCTCACAGAATGGGGTGAGGGACTAAAAGTTTCACACTTCTAAACATGGCTTGATCTTTCCACTGAAAAGTTCCCACGCTGAAACTATCCAAGAACAAGCCAAAGTAACTCCTTTCAAACAAAAGATATTTTTAGCACCTAGGAAATTCCAAGGGAATTAGGAGCTCTGTATAAGATGTGCCGACCATCTTCATTATTCAGGAAATTACAAAGGTTTTCAGAAACAAGAAGCAGAAACCAAATACACATTTTTTATTATGTTATAGTAGGAAAGGGCAAAATCTGATTTATGCTGTGGATACAAAGTGGAGACTGATTTATTCATTCATTTACCTATTCATTCACTCAACAAATATTAAGAGTGGGGCCAGGGATATTGCTCAGTGGCACAAGTGCACGCCTGGCAAGTGCAAGTTCCTGAATTCAATTCCCAGTCCAAAAAAATACATATATTAAGATATACATAACATACACTATTCAGGGCACTGTGAATACAGTGATAAGATAGATAGCACCCTTGCCCTCATGGACCTTTCATTCTAGAGGATTCTGAGAAGGCAAAAAGAAAGCAAGGAATTCAGTTAAGAGACTATTGTAGAGTCCATATGAGAGACTATAATAGCTTGTACAAGAAGAGTTACAGTGGAACAAGAAAGACACAATCAAAAATGTATTACATCTTAGAAGTCCAACAGATAGGAACTATCAAAGAGTTTCAGTGTGAAAAGGTAAAGGAAAATAAAAACTGACTCCCACGTTCTGATCCAGACTACTACACTGATGGGTGTGTTATATACTGGAATGGGAAAAACAAGAGGTCTGCAGGTTAGAGAAAAAAATTAAGAATTCTGTTTTTGTTCATATAGTGAAAGGTTCCCATTAGCCGTCCAAATTAGGAGTTATTTGATAAACCATTGGTTTTTGAGCTGGGATGTTAAAGGAGAGGATAAAACTAGAGATGTAAATTAGGAGTCAGACATAGAGATGGCATTTAAAGATATATTCTGGAACTTAAGAGAGTACAAATGAGAGAGGCAACCAGCATCAAACCCTGTTAAATCCAAACTTTGAGTGGTTGAACAGAGAAGGAAACAAAGGCAACCAAGATGAAATGATTAATAAGGTAGCAAAAAAAAAAAAAATAGTAAAATGAGTAGTTACTACTGTAGTAAGCCACAGAAGTGTGCTGCTTGGATCTGCCTTCAAGAAACAATCTTCATGGCTATATAAAACTCCGTGTGGAAACTGAAAACAAACAAACAAACCAAAAGCCCTAAAAGCAGAGGGCAGACTGTTAAGGAAGAGGACGAAGGGCAGTGGAGAGTGTGGGACAGGGAAGAGGATCACAGGAAGAGTGGATACAATCAAAGCAGGATATATGGAAATGTCACAATAAAACCTATTAATCAATACAATTAATATGGTTGGAAAGCTATATCAAAAATATTGAAATGGTTAAAATCAAAAATAAAGCCTGTGCGACCGGCGTGGACCCCAGGAAGAGAAAGAGATGGGCCTCTCGGGAGCCCGCCCCACCAGGCCTGAGCGCCTCCAACCACAAGACAACTAAGTCTGCCTTCCGGGGGCCTGCACGACTGGCGTGGACCCCAGGAAGAAAAAGAGATGGGCCTCTCAGGAGCCCACCCCACCGGGCCTGAGCGCCTCCAACCAGAAGACAACTAAGTCTGCCTTCCTGTGGCCTGCACGACTGGCGTGGACCCCAGGAAGAAAAAGAGATGGGCCTCTCAGGAGCCCGCCCCACCGGGCTTGAGCGCCTCCAACCAGAAGACAGCTAAGTCTGCCTTCCGGGGGTCTGCGTGACCAGCATGGACCCCAGGAAGAGAAAGAGATGGGCCTCTCAGTAGCCCACCCCAGTAGGCCTGAGCACCTCCAACCAGAAGATAGCTAGGTCTGCCTTCCAGGGGCCTGCGTGACCGGCATGGACCCCAGGAAGAGAAACAGGCACCCTGCCTCCCCACTATATGCCTACTGGCCCACGGGCTAGGAATCAAGGACAAAGTTCTGCCCCCCACCCCCTGTAAAGCAACCTGCTTGTTTAGAGGTCTGGCTACATCGATAGCAACTAAGGTACATAAAACAACTAAATGCTAGTATTGTTTTGTTCACTTTGCAAGCCTGGGGCTGGCAGCCTGAGCATTTCTTTGGAAGATGACAATACGCAATGTAGCAAAAATGGGGGATTCTCTTCTGTCTTGTCTTCGAGGCCCAATATTATTCTCATTGTTTTGCTTTATTCTGATTTTTTTTGGGGGGGGGCTTTATTTCATACTCTGCTTTTATTGGTTTTATTGTGGGGTTTTTTTTGGTTTGATTTTACTATACCTGTTGGAATGGTCAACTATTCTGAAAATAACAAGAGATACTATAGTAGCTATTGTTTTCATAGTATCTTGCTTTGAAGTTCTGTACCAGTTCTACTGCTTTGTTTTGATTGACTTCGTTCTGTTACGTTTTGTTGGATTTTACTATCTTTAAAATAAAAAAAAGAAAGAGCCGGGAGTTTGGCTCAGTGGCTTAAGCACCTGCCCTGGCAGGTGCAAGGTTGTGAGTTCAATCCCTGGTGCAACCAAAAAAAAAAAAAATCTATCTTAAAAAATAAATAAATAAAAATAAATAAATAAATAATAAAATAAGAAAAAAGAAAAAGAAAATAAAGAAAATCTGCCATTTGGCTGTTTAGAGTGCAGCTAACTCACAATCTTCAGCTGTTAGATTGGGGCTCTATTTCCCTTTTGAGCCAGAGACACATTCTTCCCCAGATGATTGCTGGTACACTGTGGATGACAAGATCTGTCCATGTCTGCCTATTTTGGGAATCCATTAATGTGCAACTTTTGCTACATGGCCCCAGTTAGGAGTTAAAGAATCTGTTAGACCTGCTTCATGGTCTGAGGTTTCCTCTGATCAATCTTACTTCCTCGTCTCTCGCTTTTCACAGGTTCTAGATCTCGATCTGAAGGCTTGACCAATCTTGTTTCCTTGCCCATTTACTTTTCACATTTTATGGTACTTTCCCCAGTAAGTCTGTTGTCAGCACTGTTGTCCACATACTGGAAGACCACACTGAAGAATCACAAAAGACAAGAGGAAAGAGTCTTTCAAGGGTCCACTGTTGCTGAGAAACCCAGACAGCAAACAGAAGTGACCAGTGAAAACCCTAAATAGGCCATTTTCCATGCAACAGTATAAATCAAGGCTTAATTGCAATGGGTTGTGGGGTGAATGAAAGATGAAGAAGGTGACAGACACAACAAACAACTTGCTTTGGAAGTTTTGCTGTGGAAGAAGAATAATAGGCAGCAACTGCAGGGAGTTTTAGACTGAAAGGGGATACTGGTTACTATACTTTTGAATAAAAGCTACTTGAAGAATATTAGTACATTGCTTGAAATGAGCCAGTAAAAAAGGATGATGACTTGAGAAGGGGAGAACTGCAGGAGCAAAGTCTTTAAAAAGGCAAGAAAAATTATTCTGAACTTTCAAAACACAAGAAATCACAGGAGAAGACTCATAAATTAACTTACATAATTCCCAGTTATAATAAGTGTTGTGAAACAATAACACAAGAATTTCCAAAAGCATAAAAGAGAAACAACTTACATTGAGGAAGTATCTCTGAGGAAGTAAAAGTAATCAGAAAAGTGGGAAATAGTAGTATCCCAAAAGGAGAAAAAAGAGGGTATTAAAGCCAAGGAATGGGAAACAACTTGAGTTACTGAAAGATCAGAAAAGCTCTTGCTGCATTAAAACAAAGATAGCCAGGACTCAATTATGTGAAAGACCATGTGAGAAAGTGATACACATTTTGGATCTTAAGCCGAAGTCTGAGGTTTTAAATTGGGAAGTTACATGATTTGATTCATGGTCTTTAGAAAATATCACTAGATTTTCATAGTGATGAGGAAACTAGAAGATTCTGTTGAGAGCTGATGGTGATTTGAACTTGGGCAGTTGAATATATTCATTCACTCATTCAAAATAAAATTGAGAGAAGTAAAATGATCCAATATCTATTTTTTTGAGATAAAATCCTTAGGACTGAGGTGAAAACAGAGTTCAAAGAAAGGGAATTATCAAGGACAGCTCTTAGGATGCTATTTTAGTCAACGGAGCAGAACTACGTGTAATGCTCAGCTGACGTATACCAACTTCTCGGGGGCCCCCTGGTACATATGTATCTAGCAGTCCCTTTTTAGCATGGTATACCAAGGCTTGCACAACCTCAACAATCATAACACTGAATAAATTATGCCGCACCAGCTTAAACAGCGTATTTCTCCTACAGTGTTCAAATATTTCATTTTATACCTGAGGGAAGGGATTGACTACTAGAGTTGGGATCTGGTCATGCACACTAATGTTACTCTCTTGACCTGCATATATAATTTTACACATATTTTTAAAATAGGCCAAGACTCCTCAATCCAGCAATTTATTTATAGACAATTTCTGAAGCTGTTAGCACTAGGTTCTCCCTTGCATTCTTAAGAAAATTAGAAAGCCTTACTTAATTTAACAATCCTTAATTATTGGCCTCTATTATCAAAAACAATCATTAAACCCCATAAGTCAGATATTCTTTGGCCATTTGTTTTTCATTGCTGAGGTCATTCTTTTTGCTCCTATAATTATGAATACCATTTATGCAGAAAAGTACACCAAAGGATCAAGGCTCTATTACTCCTGCAATAAAATATCAAAAAAGAACAGAAATGAATTTGAGTAAATTAAGTAATTTAAATTATCAGTAGGGAGGGAGAAAGGGTATTACAGGTATTTGAAGTTACAATCCAGCCAGGTGTGGTGGTACATGCCCGTAATGCCAGCGTTCAGGAGGCTGAGATAGGGAGACTGCCACGAGTTTGACACACTCTGGACTACACCGAAAGTTTAAGGTCAGCCTCAGCTACATAGTGTCACCAAAAATGAAACACAACAATGAAGTTACAATCCAAAGTGAAAGGTGGTTTGGACTTCCAGGAAGATGGCGGAACAGTAAGGAGCAGAGTAAACAGCCTCTCTGAGAGACAGTTCAGATGCTGGAATATAGCATCATGGGGAAGACAAGAAGGAAGGAAGTGGGTCCCCTGGATCCAGGAAGTGGGTCCACTGGATCTAGGAAGAATCTAAAGTGAGAACTGAAGCCCACAAAAAGAAAATCTTAAATGAAGAAGGCAGTAGCTGGCAGCGCCTTTGCCCAGAGTCAGACCCACTGCAGGAGAGGAGCTACTGGAACCTGGGGGGACACAAGATCAAGGTAACGCAGTGGCTGGTGACCTGGAAAGCCATTGCAAAGAGAGGCAGCAGCAGTAAGAGGAGCAGCAGACCTGGAAGACTGCACTGGCTGGCAGTGAGTGCAGAGGAATCGGTCCTCCTATAGGAGACAGCAATTGGCCAGGAGCCATTTTGGAATCAGGCTGGATAAACCCAGAACCAGAACTGCTGCTAGCTTCCTCCAGCAGCTCTTAGCTGGGTGCAGACCCATGGAAATTGCTTGGACCAAGCCCTGCCCATGCATGCAACCTAGTGCCACTGTGGAGTTTCCCCGGGGGTAGCCAGCTAGGTCTGGAAGCTGCGGCAAGCCCTGCCCCTGGGGACACTCCAAGGGCGGTAGTGGAGGATCCCACTGGTGAACAACCCAGGTCTGCAGGTGGCGAAAGCCTCACCTCTGCGCACAATCCACCAGCCATCACGGAACCAACACAGGTTAGGAAAAGCAGCAGACAGCCCTGCATTAGCTCACCCAATGGCCACCATCAGATACCCATAGCTAGCACTGTCTAGAAGAACCAAACAGTCTCACTTCAGAGAAATTGTAGGCAATGCACGAAATGCGTGGGACTCCAGTACTGACTTGCCCAGAAGAACCCAGGAATATGTCAAGACGAAGAAGCAAAAAGCAATCTCTGGCCTCCAATCTAAGCAGAACAAGTCCAGAAGATGCAAACACGGAAGAGATCAGGAGTTGCACAATTGAAGTTTCTGAAGCGATGGCAACTGAAGTAAAGAAACAACTTCATGAGGCTATAAAAGAAATTAGAACAGAAATACTAACTCAGGTAAAAGAAGAAATGAAAAACGTAACAGAAGAATTGCTAAACATCTCTAAAGAAGACATAGATGAAAAAATGGAGGAGCATAGGAAAATGAGGGAAACCTTGAATGAACAATGCAAAAAAGATTTAGAATACATGAAACAGATTCAAAGAGATATCCAGGGAATTAAAAACTCCACTGAAAGCTGGCAAAACCACTTGAAAGAAACTGATGATAGAGACTTTCAAATCTTGAAGACAGGTTTGTAGCTTGTGACTGCAAAAGGAAAGATCTCTTGAAAATAACAAGTAACCTGGAAGTAACAATTCAATGACTGCAAGACAACCCAAAGAAACATAACTTAAGAATAAAAGATGTGAGTGAAAAAGCAGGGGTCAACACAAGTGACATTAAAAGTCTATTTACAGAAATAATATCAGAGAACTTCCCAAGCATGGGAAAAGAAAGTGACATTCAGCTAAGTGAACTATATAGAACTACAGCTAGCCATAACCAAAATAAATCTACACCCAGACATGTAACAATCAAGATCCCAGAAATTCAACACAGGAACAGAATATTAAAAGCTGTTAGAGAAAAGAAACAGATTACCTATAAAGGAAAACCCATCAGAATCATGTCAGACTTCTCAATACAAACCATCAAGTCAAGAAGAGCTTGAAGTACTTCAAGTCTTGAAAGAAAACAACTTCCAACCCATTGATGTACCCTGCAAAACTATCTTTCAAAATTAACGAAGAAACAAGATACTTCCATGACAAAGAACAACTGAAGGAATTCATGACCACCAAGCCTACAAAGAATACTGAAGGACATTCTAGAGAGAGATAAAAAAGACCGTAGCTCCAGAAACAGTGGCAGAGGGGTATCACTGAGCAGGGAAGACAACTGAATGGAGAGGAAAAGTAGGCAGCCAGTGACAGGAAAATAGCATGACAGAGATGAGGCAGTGCATTTTGGCCATAAACATTAATGTAGCCTCAATTTAGACATTTCCTCCCCTTTCACTTTCACAGTATGTACTGTGTATTTTGGATCTCTCTAACTCCTTTAATTTTTTATACTAGGGAGGCAACACGATGTTCACCCATGTGAATCTGAATCATTTCATCCATGATTATGTAGCCTCAATTCACCAATAAAATGAAACCAATAAAACCAATAAAATGTAGCGTCAATTCACCAACAAAAAGAAACACAGGCAGAGACAGAATCCATCAATATGCTTTATACAAGAAACACATTTAACTGGAAAGGGGGTTCACAGACTGAAAGTTAAAGGAGAGAGAACAATGCTCTATGTGATGGGGAGCCAGAAAGAAGTCGGGGTAGCTTGCTCATTAGCTGCAGAGTGGACAAGAAAGACATGGCATTTTTATCCAATGGAAAGCTACTCAGCTATAAAGAAAGATAACCTCAAGCCTCTTGGAGGTAAATGGATACAGCTTGAGATCATGCTCATGGATGAAATGATTCAGAGTCACATGGGTGAACATCGTGTTGCCTCCCTAGTATAAAAAATTAAAGGAGTTAGAGAGATCCAAAATACACAGTACATACTGTGAAAGTGAAAGGGGAGGAAATGTCTAAAAAGGAAAGGTGGCAGCCATTGTTAATCTATTACTGTGATTTAAATCCCTTGTAGTTTTCATTATTCCATTTAGTTTTGTTTTACATGTTTCAGTTTGTCTAATTCTACTATATTTGATGGCATGAGAAGTTATTTCAAAGACAACAAAATATATTATGATGGCCATTATTGATTTCCTATTATTTTGCTTTGAAGCCTCATATTGCTTTCATTGTTTTATTTTGAGTGATTTTATTCTATTTTGATTTGTTTGATTGTATTATGTCTGATGATATAGGCAACTATTTAGAAGATAACAAGAGGCATTATGGTAACCACTGTTGTTTTACTATTGTTTTGAAGTTCTGTATTGCTTCCATTGTTTTGTTTTTATTGGTTTTATTCTGTACTATTTAGTTTGATTTTATTATGCCTGATGGTATGGGCAGTTATTTTGAAGATAACAAGAGACACTATGGTAGCCATTATTGATTTCCTTTTATCTTTTTATTGAAGTCATGTACCATATTCATTGTTTTATTTTGATTGACTCTATTCTGTTTTATTTCATTTGGATTTATTCTCTTCAAAATAAAAATTTTTTTAAAAGGTGGTTTTTGTTTTTTCTTTTTAATTCAACATAAGGAGTGTTGGCACTGAATGAAAAGTAACTACATTCCAGTATACTTCTATGGTGTTTGTTTGTTTGTTTGTTTTTACTTGAGTGGACTTTAAGAGTGACTTCGAATGTAAATCTATAGGGCAGCTTAATTATTCAGCGCAAGTGATTCAGTATACTTAAGCCAAATGGATACATGGACTTAATCCCCTAGAAGTTATGAAATTCACTGCTAACCTTCTGGCAAGACAAGATTACTTGATTCTTGCATATTTTGGGCATCCTGAAAGACCATCTTAGATCCAAAGGCTTACTACAGAGAACAAAGCTAGTCTATTTGTAACCAATTACAGGAATCTACCTATCTTTGCCTTCACTAATGTTATACAATAATGCATACAATAGATTAGGATATAATTTGTTTTGTGAATATTATTAGAAGAAATTCATCAACAGGCAAATCAATTTAGAAATTTTGGTTTTCATGTAACTTTTAATATGCAGTTTAAAAACTTGATTTTGTCTAGGACTACCTACAAAATCAACAATTCAAATCCACAAACATTTAACAAGTACTACCGACTTGCCAGGCACTGATGGAATGCTAAGAATGAAAAGATGAGAGACACAGAACTGGGAATGTAGCTCAGCAGTACAGTGCTTGCTTTACACAGGACACCCCAGGTTCAATCTGCAGTAATACACGTGCGCATGTACACATGCGTACAAGTCACATTAGATTATAGTTCTAAAAGAATTACTTGGCAATGTGAGAATCTTGCCAGGGCACACAGATGTACCCACAATTAACTATGCCAATTTGACAAATGCTACTAGAGCTGTGAAATTAGGGCAAGAAAGTAATTTTGCTGGAAGAAGTCTTCGCAGAAGTGGAGACATTTAAGAAACACTTTGAAAGAAGACTGGGAGTTCAAAAAGAACACAAATGGTTAAAAAAAATATTCTAACTAGAGGGAACAATTGTTCTTAGAAACAAAGAGTGCATACACATCCCAAAAACCAAAAGACAGTCTTCAGTTGTCACTTCCCTTGGTCTCACAGCAGCTTCTGATCCTGATGACCATTCTCATATCCTTGACACATTCTCTTAAATTTTATGACACTACACTCTCCTAATTTCCCCCTTATCTCTCATTGATCTTACTCAATATACTTTGTGGACTCTTCTTTGTCTCTTAAATATTGTCATGTCCTTGAGATTCACTCCTGGGTTGTTTCTTCAAAAGTGAAAAGGCCTCTTCCTGGTTGATTTCATCTCCTTTTCACATACTCATGAATTTCAAAGCTGTATCTCTACAACATGTATATCTTGAATTTCAAAGCCAAAATACTGTAGTCTTCTAGACACTCCTTAAAAATTTCCCATGTACCTCAAACTTAATACTTTGAAAATTAAATTGCCTTCCTCCCAAACCCCAATTTGCTACTATGATGTTCCTCCACCTCAATGAACACACAGCCCCAAACCTGGACATCGCCTTCAACTTCTCAATCTGCATAATATGCACAATTTAGTTAACCCTTTTGATGCTATCAATTTTGCCTTTTATTGAATCCACCTTCTGTTCACCCAGCTCCTGGTATCCTAATTTATGTTCCAATCAGAGCAGGAAAAGTTCCTAATTGGCATATCTGCCTCTAGTTTTGTTCCCTTCCAGTGCATCTACACTGATCTGTATTATACCATCTTACATGATCTAGTTTTTCCTTGTATTGTGGACTCATCTCTTGGCAATAGCCCCTATTGTGTATTTCTGACCATATTCAGCCACTTTTCTTATTTTAGGTCTTTCTACATACATTTCCAATATATAAAATACTATCTGTCCTGCCTTTTAGTAACTAATCCCCACTCATCCTTTAGTATCAAAATTATATCATATTTCCATAAGGAGAGATTAATCCATCCAGCCACAACTTCCTCTTAGGTGTTCATATCATAGGAATTCCTCTCTGCTGTGACCAAAAGCAATAAAAATAAGTTACTTTTACCTTTGATTTACTAGTTTTGCCAAAACATTCAGGATAGTTTTCTAAGAAAGCAACAAGTGAACACAAAGTGAGCTGAGACCTAATGCATCCATATGACGGAGCAAGCTATGTCCCATACAATGTTTATAATGCTACCTATCTTGACTTACACATACAATGACCTTGAGCAGTATAGTTCAGTATTTGATATTCATGATGATTCTGATACAGCATGTTACAGGCAGAGAAGTATATTGTAAAAAGCACTCCATGATCTTAAAGGAGAAAAGGTTTATTTTGCTTCATAGTTTCAGAGGTCCACTGGCTCCATTACTTCAGGCCTGAGGTGAGCTGGAAGATCACAGGGCATAGTTAAACAAAGGTGTTCACTTCATGCTAGCCAGGAAGCAGAAAGAGGAGGAAAGGTCAGAGAGGAATGGTTGGGCACAAAACATACCTTTTAAAGCCACACCACCAATAACCTGCTTCAATCCATTTAGATTCCACCTCCTAATAAGCCCATTCCTCAAATGAACTCATTAATAGCCTAATTACTGTGATGAAGTTAAGAGTCCTCGTGATCCAATCACATCTTAAAAAGCTCATCAGCAGACAACCAATTCTTTAACACAGTGAACCTTTTGGGGGACATTTTGATCCCAACCATAATATAAACAAAAAGTTCAAAGATCTGCCCTAAATAAACTTATTGTAGTACCATTCTTACTCATTTCAAGCAATCATGTTTGTACTGCATTATACTGTTTGTTCACTGGGCTTGTGAAAGATAACAGAGAGGTTCATTAAACAACGAATGAAATGATTCAATTAAGATAAACAAGGGCTAATTCAAAGTTAGATCGATTCAATATGTAGAAAAAAATTATTATTCAAGAAAAAGACCAAGCCTTGGAATCACTTCACAAACATGTGCCATACAGATGAAATTCTCTTAAAACATTTATTTAATCATTTACTACACCCTTGTACTATAAGAAGTCAGGTGGAAGGACATAGGGATAAATGAGGAGCTTCTATGTCAAATACACCTAACATGGCAACCTATTGGAAGGGAAATTACATGAAAATGGAAAAATATGTCTACATGTGCAAAATGGCATTAGTAAAATGTTTTACACCAACTACAAAAACTGTGCTGGGCTTAAATAGGTAAATAGAAACCAGACCAAATTACAGATAAGCTTAAAAGCATGCAGATCCTCAAATCCAAGTGATATTACTAGGTGCACTTGATCCTAGGACTATGTGGCCTAGTTTTTTTGGATGACCCTCTAATTTCTGAAAAGTGCTACAGGATCCTCCTGACAACGACCTCTCCTAACTCCAGCATGAGAACTCTTAGCATTTCCGATGTGGATTTTAGAGACAAAGATAGAACACTGAGATCTGCCAAGGCTGAAAAGGATATCACTTTCAAAGGTTAAAAAAAAAAATCCCCCTCCCTTTTTTCTGATGACTACCCAATTACACAAGCCAGGCATGATAACTGGGACCAGTAAAAGAAATCTACTATAGGCATGGACAAATATGTCTGATCAAACACAGTGAAAAAGTACATGAAACAGCAATAAAATGCATCTTTTTTGGGCTTCACAGACAGTAGCTAATCTAGCATAGAAAAGTTTTAATGCAAAAAACTTAGAACTTGATTACATTATTAGCACTTGCAACCTATTTAGTGATTTCAAACAACATG
>RJWM01024425.1:0-30756 GCA_004363535.1 Dasyprocta punctata | reverse complement strand
CTCAGTCTCAGGCAAAGTCTCTGGGCACAGGCAGAATGCAGACAAACTTTCTGCCAAGCCATAACACACATTGTGTGGAGTCCAAAGACCAATGCTGTCCTTCTTCCCAGCAGAAACTTCCCAAGCCTGGTCCTTACTGGCAGGCTTTCAATCAGCCTTCTGGTCTCCTGGGCTCTGACCAGAATCTCCCATACAGAACAACCTAAGCCGATCCAGCTCTATGAGTGTAGGTGACATCTCCTAACCTTTCCAAACTTTCCCCGCAAGCCATTTCCAAAGGCTCTCAAACCACATGGTCAGGAATAGTCACAGCAATGACCTCACTCCTCTGGTACCAAATTCTGTTTTAGTTACTTTTTACTCATTGCCAAGACAAAATACCTGATGCCCAAAATTAGGGAAGGAAAGGTTTGTTTCTGTTATGGTTTATACATTGTGCCAACTTGAGAAGTCTAGAAGCTTAATTAACTAAGGCAGCAGCTCTACATCCTGGGATGTAGAGCACAAGCAGTTACCTGGCAATTGTGTCAATTTGAGAAGGTCAAAAGTTTAGCTGAGAGACTCAGCAGGGAGCCAGGGGTCTTACTTGGTAAACACCCTCATCCTGTGCAAAGGAAGGCAAGGAGATTTGTGAAGCTACACCCACCCTGGAGGGAGGGAGTGTCCTGTGTACTATATAAAGGAGGAGAAGAGGATTGCTCTAGCCCCTTTTACTCTGGCTGCTTTTGCCTGGCTGCTGCCTTGAAGTGTTGTTCCTGTGCCATGCCACCCTACCTTGGAGCCAGCTGATTGTGGACTGAAACCTCCAAAAACTGTAAGCTAAATAAACCTTTCCTTCCCTAATTTTGGGCATCAGGTATTTTGTCTCAGCAACAAGTGAAAAGTAACCAAGACAGTTTCTTACAGTTTCTCAGGAGTTTCAGCCCATACTTAGCTGGCTCCAAGGAAGCATGGCATGGTGGGGCTGCTGTTCATGGTGGCCACAAGCTGCAAGTATGCTCCAGAGAGAGAGAGAGCACATGCGAGAGAGAGGGTGGGCAGAAGTGCAAGAGGAAGACCCGCCTCATTTACACTGTATGTCAGCTCCACCCCACAATGCCAATCCCGGTGCTAGACAACAAACTGAACACAAGCAAGTGCTGGACTTAGCCCCATCAAAAGCATATGAGGACTTGGGGGGACATATCATACCCAATACAGTTGTTGAATGAACTCTTCTCCTTTTCCTCATCTTTAAGGCTCCTCAACTGTGTGGGCTAGCAGGTTGGAAGAGTTCCATGGGAATTGAAGGGCATATTCACACACTGGCAGGGGGTCAGCAGGACTTGATGGGTTGTTGGCTAGTGTGTGGTTGTTTCCAGAGTCAGCATGTAGTCTTGTTCTGATAGTGGTTCACAGGAATCCATGGGAATCCACAGGTGTGTTTCCTTACCAACAGGGGGTCTGGGGGAATCAGCAAACTGGTTCCCTCCCAGGTATGGGACCACAGGAGTTGGGCAGGTTTGCTCTTAGGTAAGGGGTGTCAGGAGTCAGAAGATAGGAAGCCCACCAACCCTGTTCACTTGTGTTTTATCATCTCTCTGCCTGGCAAGGTGGTGTCCCTTGCTTGGGCTGCACCATTGCCCAGTTTTTGGAGTAGAGGTGATGAGAAGGAAGCTGGTATAGGTAGAATCTGACCCAGGAGTCCAGTCTCTATGGTGCTTGTTCCTGCCCTCAGGCTGTTTGGAATATTTTCATAAGCATTTACTTCTGGGAGGGGCTGGAGCTTTAATGGTGTGAACTAGTCACCCTAGTACTACTTCTGCTCCTCAGTGACCCAATTGTTTGGTTTGATGTACATGTATCACCTTTCTGATTAAGTTTCTGTTTCAAAATGTAAGTCCACCCCCCACTACAGAGTACTTGTGGCTTTAGTGAATCCTGAGTACCTCAGACAGGACTGCTCTTCTAGTTAGCAATATTCCAATTTACCTAGGGTTTAAAATAAATTTCTATTGTTATTATCATGTTTCCAACCTTCCTTCCCAATTCAAAGCCTTTATTTTTGGACTTAAGTGCTTGCTTGATAATCTTGCCATATTTTGACTCCCTTGGGACTCAGACTTGGTTTGTTTTTGCCAGGCCTAATTGTTGATGCTGCAGCCAACCACCCAGCTCCTGGACTACATGTCCAGCTGGCATGGGAACTGCTGTAGGTTTCCCTGAGTTTGACTTCTGGCCAGCTGTTTGCCAGCTCCTCTGCAGTTTTTGACCTGTGGTAGACTCTACTCCTCCAGATAATGAGTCTTTGCTAGCCAGGTTCCAGGCTTCAAAGACAACTGTGAAAGAGATTGAAGAGAGAATGGAGCATTTCCCCTTTCTTTTAGAAAAACCAAGTTAAATTTTTTGATCTCAAAACGGAATTGAATTGGGAGGCCAGTTATCCAGAGAAGGAATATTTCTGTGTTATCAGCAAGCATTTCAGACAGAGTAAGGATAACAGTGTTTAGTTTCTTCTTTCTTCCTATTACTAAAAATGCAAACTTCTGGACTCAAAGCAGAAAATTAATCAAAGGAGAATATAATAATCATAGTTCATTTTACTACTTAAAATGAAAAAGACTGCCTCAAACAGTAGAACCAGTGAATCATCAATGCAGAGCAGAGAGTACACACACACACACACACACACACACACACGCACACACACGGAATGCAAGTATGCAAGGTGGCTTCTTCATAGCACTGAAAGTAAGTGTGCTAAGTTAATGTTATAAATGGGTCTCTTACCTACTCTTTCACTCAGATAACATTGAACAATCTGCTCCTCTAGGGCATCAGTCCTAGGAGTAAACTTGTTTTATGCTCTCATACAGTAACTGTTCATGTTTTTCCATTTGAACCACTTAATCAAAACCACTTGCCTCCTTACACATTTTACATTTTGTTCCAGACTCAAAGCTTTTTGTTTTTGCACGTGCTTCTCCCTATCTCACAAGAATTTTCCCTCCACTCACGGTAATCTGGTTTCTCCAAGAAACTCTTTGACCACTCCAACTCAGAATTTGCTTCCTACTATTCTTTATTTCAACTTCCTGTGTGTAGCTTTCAAAACACTTATTGTAATTATAATGGCTTTGTTTGCTTATTTTTATTTTGTCTAAACTTCTTAGACTAATTGCATGATGAGAAGAGAGACCATATGTGTCATGTTAGTCTTCGTAACCCCAACATTAATCCCAGTGGGTGACATATTTTAGATAGCAAATATTTTTGGAATGAATAAATGAAAGAACATTGGTGCAAATATTTATCTTATACAGTAATGAGAAAGTGTATAAGTCAAAATATAACTGAAATAAATGCTATATTACAGTAAAAACCAATTTATGTCAATAAATATTTATAGGCAACATTCTGCAACACTGTGGCATTCTCTTTTTATTCTCCCTCAGAGATTCTTTGACATATTAACTTGGTTTCGGTATTTGCTTGTTTTCTTCCCTTATTAGAATTTAAGCTCCTTGAACTGAAAGACTTAATTAAAGTGTCTCTGTGTTTCTTATTCATCACACTGATTAGGTTGTAATACTGTAATAAAAATAATTGTTTTGAATGAGATGATTGTGTGTAGGGGGAAGACAAAGAATTATAACATCCATAAGTGAGAAGAGTTTGTTTATAAGGTAGATGTGGGGACAAAGTAAAACACATTAGAAGCAAAATGATATTCAAGATAGAAGAAGATCTCAAGACAACAATATAGTCGTGTTACTAGACTGTTCACAACTAACTGTAAATATTAAGTTACTTGGTAATTCAGGAAAGTGAGAGATCCTTTGAGAGTGACGAATCTGGAAGAATTTCCAGGGAGAATCCAGGATTTGGGTTTAATCTTAGAGAATGAGTTGGGTTTATATAATGTCAATTGAATCTCATGTTTTTTGTTTGCTACTAATGAGCTCTGTTTCTGCTGTGTAGTAACTTTATTTTTTTGTGGTGACTTTTTTACAAGATGAAAACCATTTAAAAGGCTATAGACTTCTACTTTGCATAGACAGCATTTTAATTAGTACAGTTGCCAAACGATGAATACAACTAAATAAAGGAAATTGATTTAACAACAATTAAATACTTGAAATGATTTCTTGTCCTCTGCATGTAAAGGGATGAACCCATGCAATTTTACAAGGTAAAGAGAGGTATCAATCTCAAGGGGATGAAGAAAGGAATGACTGTGGGTTTTGATTAGTACATCTTTTCATATTTACCCCAAAAAGTTCAAATTTTAAGTCCATCTGAAATGTGAGAATCAAATTATTTCTAAGGATGGAATCTTTGGGACCTGTAACACTGCGGTGACAAGTGATGGTGTTTGCATTACTGAAAACATGAGCATGGCAGAAATTTTGCTCTACAGATGAAGCAGCTTGGGTAAAGCAATTCCTTTGCCAGATTTTCAATCAGATTGTTATGGGCTTTTGGGTCCTGAAGTGTTCAGGTTCTTGGTGTCCTGATAAAAAAAAAACATTTATCAAAGGCAGGAAAGAAGTGTGCACTGCAGAGTGAAAGCAGGCTGGTGAGCAGACTCACAGGTACCATGAGGTTAGTGGCAGGGTTTTTTTTATAGCTTTCATTCCTGGATTGCTTTTCCCCCATGCAAACAAGGCATTTGGAACAATTATCCTATCGGAAACCTCACTTGGCCTGACATCAGATCTTGCTGTCCTGTCAAAGGCCCACTTGGTTTCATGCCAGATGCTGATGATGAATTGAAAATAGCCCTTTCTGTTTGGTCCCTTGTACAGGATTTGGGGACTTGCATAGTCATCTGTGATTCTGTGTTCTGGATCTCTGTGATTGACAGGTCACATCTGTTCACTCAACCAGTTTGCTCCACCCTACTCTCTTATCTCAAGATCACTTGTTCACTAATTGAGAAAGAGATTACAATTTCAATTCTCTAGTTCAAAAATTATATCTAAAATTAGCTTATTTTCAAAGGACAGAAGGTGAGTAAGACAAGGATCTGTTATTTCTAGATTCATATAGGTTTGTGGGATTTATATTTATATATGTAGTGGAAGAAATGGTTGGGATTTAGAAGAAACGGGATTTCACTACAGGTTACACAGGTTGGACAGCAGAGGAAGCTCTGCCATCTAAATGTCATTGTTTCAATATTATCTAGGGGGTTTTGCAACTACCTTGATTCTCTCTACAGATCCCATGGTTTTCGCCTAAACAATTCCTTAGGCATTATTTAATGGTCCCATCAAATGGTGTTCTAGCAAGACCTATTTGTCACTTGCTAAGCTATCACAAATTATAAGGGAAAAGGAAAACCGCTCAACAGAAAGAGTTAGGGAACAGGAAAGAGGCTTACTCGCTAAGCCTAGATGAATAACTTGCTGAATTAAAAACATATATTCATCAGGAACATGTCAGAAATGTGCCACATTAAGACCCCAGTTTTCAGTGGCGTGTTTTGATTTAGGGAGCACCCAATTTGCCATTTGTGGGGAGAGAGAGCATTTATTCTCTCACTAGTGAAAACTTCGCGAATGTCCAGAGCATTCAGATCCCCAGGCAAGGAAAAAGTGTCTTGTATTATTATCTCAGTTGGAGTCTGTTTAGAATAAAATCGAGCTATTTCCCAAATGGCTAAGAATGAGTCATTCAAACAAGGAAGAGCATGTAGTTTCCTCAACGTAAATCTATTAACATCTATATTTTCTTAAGAGATTAGTTTATGTTAGGCCTATTTGTCATTTAAAAAGAAATCTTTAAGTAAATAAAACCAGTGATGATTACCTACTCACTAATAATGTTTTTACAGGGCTTTCAAATTATTCGTATAAATTACTGGGCTTATGTGTTAAATTTTAATGACAAATAGTTCCAATTTTAAGTAACCATTTTTAATTGTTCTGGCAAGTATCTTAATTCCTATTTCCTCTGGTCTTCTGAACCATTTTTTTAATGTTGTAAATTTATTTTTAAAATTGTGGGGTATTGTTCTGTCTCAGCGTGTCTATACCTAGTTAGATAAGCTCTCATTGAAGGTTGTTGGGAATCTGTTGTCTGAAAGTGATGCCAAATTAAGTTCAAAACATCAGCTTAACTAGTAAATCTGCTTCTATAGGGAAAAATCAAGTTAATTAACAACTAAATAAATTAGTTAATTTATTTAATTGTTTTTGATACTTTTGTAGATAGAGCCCAGAGAAAAATAGAGTAACCCTTCAATTCAAAAAGCGTGACCTT
Source organism: Dasyprocta punctata (assembly GCA_004363535.1). Classification (NCBI taxonomy): domain Eukaryota; kingdom Metazoa; phylum Chordata; class Mammalia; order Rodentia; family Dasyproctidae; genus Dasyprocta; species Dasyprocta punctata. The sequence continues at coordinate 24,510 of RJWM01024425.1, read as the reverse complement.
TCACTTTGTCTCTGATTTTAAAGGACTTCTGATTAAATGTTTTGATCATTAATTTATGTTGATTGTATGAAAACATTCATTCATTTATCAATGGTGGCTATTCATGATGATAACTTTTGTCTCATTAATCCTTGCAAATGGCTTTATGATGAAAGAAGCTATTGACTCTTTTGCAGCCCAGGACACTGTGCCTTTGAAAGGTTAGCAACATTTCCAATGTGGTTTCAGCCAGCAGGGGAGGCTAGGTTGACCTCAATCTTTTCTACCCTTAACTTACAGCTTTTGTCATTGTACCATGGCCATTGAACTTTTAGATTTTGTGTATCAATAAAACTTCAAAAAACAAAAACAAACAGAAAAAGGTTAACAATTTATGCACCCAAATAATTAAAAAATAGAAAGGAACAGCCATTATCTACTTTTGACATTTTATAGAAGAATGAGTGTATAATTATATTTATTATATTTAAAAATGTTAGCATGTAACATTATTTCACATTGCATTGTGTTTTTTGGAGGGCTATAAGTCATAAATATGTCTGACTCATAATCCGGAGAAAAAGTTGACTTTGAGTATATGCATAGTTAATATATCCCAGGACTTTTCAACCACAAGAAAGCAAGAAGGTCACATTTTCAAAGAAAGAACAGTTCTTCCTGGGAAGGGACAGCTGGTAACCCTACAACAACATACTTACATAAACACTGCATTGAACTTTTGCATTTGGTGACAGTTTTTCCATGGAACAGTGTATTTCTGAGGACCAGCATTTGGGAACCACGTAGAACAAAACACTGTTTTTCCTCATCTGTTTTTGAGGAAGGGACACAGAGCAATAGGGTTAGATTTCAGTATCACTTTCTAGATCTATAGGGTAAACAAGGGCTCTTCCCATGCCTGTCTGAACTGCAGTCATCACTTGGTATCTTCCAGTTTCCCTACATTATCACAAAACACAGCCTTTTCCCTATTTCCTATGGCAATGGACTGAATTGGGTTTTCCTGTCCACCTTATTGTTTTCAGATATTTACCAGCTCTCTACTGACCGTTTGCTTTCACTGATAGATAGTCCCTGCACATAGACACCCAGAAGGGTCCCCTAAAGGTCCTATGTGACAAAAAAGAACTGTTTCTTTGAACTCTAAGAGCAACTAAACAATTTAAAAAGCAAGAGTACCTTCATCAACAGGAGCTGGAATGGTTAACTCCATTGCTAAGACCAGCTACCATTAATGTAGTAAACTGGTTTCCACAGCTTACAAGAACATGAGGAATAGTTTTCCTCATTGCCGCTGTTAAATAATTTAAATTAATTTAATGGCAGTGTTACTTTCATAAATGTAAACATAAAACTAGGTATAAACTCAGATGCTTATAGCAATTTTAATTATAAAACTGGAACAAATTTGCAAACTAAATAAGAATAAAACTCTAAAACCAATAAAATAAAATTAACAACATTAATTTGATGTGACAGATGAAGTTTTGTGGAAATTAAATTTCTGCTTACAGGATGAATACGTTACTGGTTGCCAGGGTGCAGATCTGGAATTTGGAATCCCTGCGCTGTTGAGCCAGGTACTGGAGTGGCCCCAATCCTCTCACTATTTCTCCATTTGAACTACAGAGAAACTTGGTACATGGACCTCATTTGCTTTCACTTGACATAAATGCATCTATTATTTTATAGTTTACCTCTTTTTTCCCCCTCTCATTTGTCCAAGTCAATTAAACTACTGCTTGATAGTAAAATGATCTTGAACAAAAACACAAAGACAATGAAATTAAATCATAGTTTCAAAAACTGAGTACAATGGCTATTTCCTTTTTCCATCTTTTCTGCTGCCTGACTCCAGAAGAAATGGAAGAGTTAGTGTCTGCTTCTTCTTTGTACCTCTGCTACTCACAACAGTAACCCTCAACAACTGTAGTAGAATCAATGATCAAATGAATATCATCCCCAGTAAGAAGAAGGAATGGTCTGGGAAAGAACTGGATATGAACTCAAAAGGAAGCTGACAAGTGAACGATAAAGTAGAGCAATGAAAAAAAATTAGAAAAAGACCAAGAGACATTTCTTTATTTACAAGTGGATTTTGCTAATGTCCTACAAGAAAAGAAGGAAATGATAGAGAATACCAGGATCATATTTATGGAATTCTATATTGACTGCAATTTTGTGTATAAATTTATGTTATTTACTTAATAAGCAATGAGCAATTAATTCAATAATACAGACTTCATCATTATTAATGAATATGAAATGAACATTTAAAGATAGTTAATCAGAGGCAAGTGGTGGGTATACTATACTGATTATTATCAAGCATTTCATTTCCTAATGTACGCCAGTCAAAGCTAAGGTTGGGAGTAGGCACTGTGCTTTGAATGTTAGCTTTCCTCTAAAATTTGTATTGAAACTTAACCCACATCATGGTGTTATTAAGAGACAAAGCCTTTAGGAGGTGATTAATACCATTACAAAAGAAGCTTCCGAGAGCTGCCTGGCTTTCTTTGTCTTCCTGCGTGTGAGGACACAGATTGAAGGTGCCATCTTGGGGAGAGAGATAGAGCAACTCTTGCCAAACACTGAATCTACAGCACTTCCTAGCTTCCACAACTTTGAAAAACACATTTCTATTTTTATAACTTATCTAGTCTAAGATGTTTTGCCATGGCAGCAGGAACAGAGTAAGTCAATGACGGTAAACAGAGAAGGTTTCATGGATAGGAAACCTTGGATGGGAAAGGCAGCATTTGAAGGGGACAAGGAAGTCTGGCAAAAAATGCTTGAATCAAGACAATGCCTTGCTGCATAGAAGCGATGAAAAAACTAATGGCGTTGGCCTCCTGGATTTTCTGCTGGCTTGGCTCCCTTGGGCTTGTGTTGGAATTTTAAGGAAGGATTCATTGGGAGCATGATGAGGCATCACTTTGTGTTTTTTTTTCATTGTTCATTAGTTTGCTTTTTAAAACTTAAGAAAAAATTATTACTATGCATTTGTAGTACACAATGATCACACTCATCATGGGGAGTTGATACATGTACATAGCACACCTTAATTCTTACTTTCCCTCCTCTTCCCTCCGTCTCTTGGGTCCTTGATCATTTGCAAAAGATCTTTCTCCTTGTTTTCTATTGTCTATCTTTTATCTTGCTCTTTAAATTATTTATACTTTGGGTTTCTTAGAGAAACCATATTGTATTTAAGTTTGTGTGTCTGATTTATTTCTCTTAAGAGTATGGTCTCAGAGTGCAGCCACTTTTCTACAAATGACTCAAATTTATCCTTCTTTGTGGCAGAGTAGTGTGCCATTGTGTATAAATACCACATTTTCTTTATTGATTTATCTATTGATGGACATTTGGGCAATGAAGTATTACTTGGATACCTATGCCAGAGGGGAAAAATTCTCCTTTCTTTAAAAAAAGATTAAAATGTTTACATTTGAAGTGAATAGGCACGTGTCAGATGAAGTAGAAACAGCAAATAAATGTATGAAACAATGTTCAAAATCACTGATCATTCGAGAGTTGAAAACTAAAACAATGCTAAGATTCTATCTAACTCTAGAAAGAATGGTTATCATCAGGAAATCAACCAATTATAAATGCTGGAGGGGCTGTGAGGAAAAAGGAACCCTCCTCCACTGTTGGTGGGAGTGTAGACTGGTGCAGCCACTGTGGAAATCAGTGTGGAGATTACTCAAAACACTTAAACTAAAGATTTCATTCAACCCAGATATTCATCTTCTTAGTATCTTCCTGAAAGAATTAAAAGCATCATACCACAGTGATATATGCACACCTGTGTTTATAGAGGTACAATGTGTAATAGCTGAATCTTGGAAAAAACTCAAATGTGCAACAACTGATGAATGAATAAAAAAAGATGTTTTCTTTTATATAGAGGAGTACTACTTAGCCATAAAAAAGGATAAGCTTGAGACATTTCTAGGTAAATGGATGAACCTTGAGGCAATACTCTTAAGTGAAGTAAATCAATCATACATGTGTAAATACTGCATTGTTTCTCTGGTGTGAGGAAAAAAAAGTATAAATAAAGACCAAAATGTATAACAGATGTTGTGAAATAGGAAGAAAATGGTCAAATGGGAAGGGAAACTAGGGAAGGAGGAGGGAAAAGCAAAGAAGGGAAAAGGGGAAAAGCGAGAAAAGAAAAAAATGGAAACAAAATTTTTATAATTAAGGAGGAAAAGAAGGGTTGAAGGCAGAGTAGGGAAATGGGATAATAAAATCAAGGTATATCATGTGAAGGTACAAATTCCCTATGATGCGTGCGATCATTATGTAGACCTAAAATGTACCAATAAATTTAATTTAAAAAAGATTAAAACATTGTATCGATATCAGAACTAACAGCTTTGGCAATGGTGTGACTTTTGGTTTCTCTAAATCAAGCTCCCCAAAGTAGGCAGTGTTGAAACTGTTTGTTACTCATTTGAGATGAGATGAGGAGCTTGTGTCAGAATTTACACTGGTGTACTCCTTCCTTCCTCACAGAAGTGTTCTTGTTGAAAAAGTTCGCTGATCTAAACAACGCCTTTGATATGGTGATTTATACAGTGACCCAATTTCCATAATTCAGTGTGGCTAGTAGTAAATAGTTTGTGGATTTGAATCAGTTTCAGGACGACTCTTTGAGTGGCACTGTTCTAAACTTTTTCATCCTCCTTTCTCCACTTGTCATTTCATTTCCAGGTCTGGAAAAAAGACAATATCCTGTATGTCTATTTGTGCACTTGAAAATATTTTTGTAAGTCTCTGTAAGTTTCTATAGCAACATATTTTTTGTAAGTTTTTGTACCTGTGTCAATGTGCGATTGTGTTATAAGACAGAGAATCACGGAATATTTAAGCTGGGAAACTAGAGGTTGTGTCTAGAAACTTCATTTGATACATGTCTCTCAAAAAAAGAATATTCCCAACAGATTTCTTGCTATGCACAAGGAAACACAACTCAATGCTCAGTAGAAATAATAAGTGCTGTTTACAAATACTAGCACATCGATATGTTTCTGTAGGTATGGAATAATTTTTTTCTTTTAAAACCATGGTAACAAATCAAAATAACACAGAGCAGATTATTTTTATGAAGAATTCCAGAGACTGTTGATAATTTCTTCATCCTGTATGGTAAAACAATGAACTTCAGTTAATTTTACTAAAACTGACTTAAAACAATTGAATGTCTGAACAGATCTATCAGTACCTGTGTTCCTAGGATACATCAGCCTAGCACATTCATTATTAACATACCCCAAAGGCATGAAAACTGGTTCCTCTAAAAAGTCTTACACATTAAAATAGTGTAGTGTCATCAAATCTTAACCCTCACTAAATGAAATCTTATTCTGTAGTATTCTAGGTCTCTTATTCCTGAGAATGGTACTGGGTTGGAATCGAATCCAGGGTTAAATCATACACTCTACTGTTGAACTATATTCCCAATCCCTAGGGGGAATTTAAACTAAATTTATTTATTTATTTATTTTAATTTAGGGCGGTAATAGAGCCAAACCTGAAATTTACGAGTAGGACAATAAATATGAGCAGTGAGAAGTACCATAAGAAGTAATGGAGTGTTATTTTTGCTACCCTGGGCTGACCTCTTGGGCTGTCCAGGTCTCTGTCCTCATGTGGTCTTTCTGCTCACAATGGCTTCCGTGCTAACGTTTCCTGGCAGGTTGGTTTGAAATAGGACTTTATCCTCCATGCCCAGAAATGAGACTCTTCTGGTTCATCCCCTTGCGCCCCACACAGGATGAGCAACCCTAGGCCCCAAGCTGTGGGCAGGAGACTCAAGGTTGTGACTGCTGCTTGGGGGTGGGATATATGTCCCACTTTCCAGCCAGCTCTCCTGAGGCTTCATTAGCAGCTGGTTAGGTCTTCATATAATTTTTAGCTTCTATTGGCTGCTTTGGTTCCTCTCTTAATTCTTTCATATTTGTTATTTGAAGAAAAAGCCTTTGATAACTCCGTAACTTTGCTGCTTTATCCAGTTAATAACAAAATTCACCTTCTCTCTCTTAGTAGTTGTATATGCTGGTTTCTTCATCCCTGTTCGCTTTGCCTGCTGTATCTCTGGTCAGGAGTTACTATTTTTAGTCTTAGCTTTCAGGTACATGGTAAGCTCTGGACTTGTTCATATATAACTCTGGCTTTAGAGAAAGTACTGCTGGTCAAATTTTGAAATCATTCAGAGATCTAATAAAATGTTTAGCCTTATTTCACCTCCAAAACTAGGGGTGGGAAGAAGCTTTTGGATCGTTGCGTTTGGTGTCCTCAGATGCCCTGATAAGCAGGGAAGAATGGCTGCCAGCTGCCCCTTGCAAATGTGGCCTCGCTGTCCCCATTGGCTTGTGAGTGGCCAGGCTGTTAGATGATCAGTATGGGTGTGGTCCAAGCAATGATCTAGAGTTGGGGAAATGAATACTGCCGTCCAGCAGGGGCCCTTCTGCCATTATGCAATTAAGCTACTGGCTGGCTGCATTTTCAGAAGCCTGAAGTCTTGTTTTAAGCGCCTGAAATGGTGTGAGACTTCTCTGTTTCTAGAGCCAATTATTTGAAGTGATTGAGAGCTCCCACTTGCACACAGGTCAGATTCCAACAGTTTGTTTCAAAGTCAGTTATTTTGAACTTGAAAATAATTTTTTTTTCCTGCCAAAAATAAGAAAAGGAAGGAAACAAAAGGCTGGTCCATAGAAATCTATTTGAAAGAAAACCAAGATGACTTAATGCACATTTGCAATGAAAAACAGCAGAAAAATTACATTCTTACTTTGGAAATGAAGATTGTATTCACAAACCTATTAACGATCATGGAAAATAACCATATTAATAGATAGTTCCTTATTTATATAACATGGCTTTGACAATGGCACTTTTAATTAGACAAAGATGCAAGTTGGAAATGTGCACAGGTTATTGAGGAGAAAATTCTTGGGACATTTAGAGATTTTAGAAGTTAAGGTTTTAAAGTTCGCTTTAAAACTACTTTGACTCCAAGTTTAAGTAGCACCAAGAGTCAACCGTAAGGTTTATTTTTTGTCATAAAGAAGGAATGCAGAGGAAAAAGAGGCAGGGTGCTTGAAACAGATTTCCTGGAATTCAGACTCTGAAGTAGAGTAGTTTACTGGGGCCATACTCCGGGTCAGTGTATCTGGGAGAGTGAGGGCAGCAGAAGTGAAGGAAGGGAGAAATTAGACAGAGATGCTATCTGGAGTTATAGAGCAGGCCTGGGCCTCAGGAGTTGTACCATCTTGAGACAGCAGGCCAAAGTTTACATCTCCTCACTGATCACTGATTGGATAAGGGCCACGCCCAGGAGAGGGCAGGATCCAGAGCAAATAGCTCTTCTACTGAGAACACTCCTTGGGAAGCACTCCCACAACAGCCATGGGCTGCCAACCCTTCCAGCCATGAGGGGATTGGTCCTCAGTCCTGAAATCACAGAATCCAAGATAGTCTCAGATTTCTTTTCTCTCAAGTAACTGGGCAAGAAGGAGAGGAAAGAGGAACAGTGTGTTGACATAGAAGTGTGCACATAGGAGAAAGAAAGGAGATTTGTAAGGAATTGGCCAAGGGTCCTCTGTGAAAGACAAGAACGTAAGGGCGCTGTTCATGCAGTGCCGTGGTGAGGGCAAGAAAGGAGGTGTGTGGGGAGGCGCTTCCCAGGCCGCTGGCCTTCAGGCCACTGGGAGTGTGCTGGTGTGGGGAGAGTGTTCCTGTGCTCTGAGGTGCGTGGGAACTATGGATCAAGTTATGTATTTCACCTTAGGGCTCCTGTGAAGATAGCAGACAAAGTCTACTGTGATAGTTCTAGCATTTTTATTTTTAATGTTAGAATAGAGTATTGGAGACCAGCTTTCTAAAATTTTGTGATGCTCTGTATCTTCTCTGTAAAGTAGTGCGGTATGGCAGGCAATTATTTTTGATACCAAAGTGGAACGAATTTTATCTATTACTTTTTAAATTATCTGTGTTTTAAGACTTTTGTGATGCTTTCTGAGTCATCTTGTGTGTTGTTGCAAAACGGATTGGTTATTTTTGGTTTCTCTTCTACAAAGGACTGACTGTTAGGAACATAAAAGAAATAACTAGAATAGTCCTTGCTTTCAAGATGATGATTCAATTTTGAAAAGAGAGAACGCAGAGTACGTTGCCATTCTTGATGTCAAAGAGTATTTTCACTTCTAGACAAACCTCTGAAGTGTGGAGAACACTCAGGGGGAGATAGAAAAGAACGGGGAGTAAGATGAGTGGTTGTTTCTGTACCTAGGAGAATAAACAGCCCTTGCCTTCTAGAGTGAGTTAGCAGGCTATTTTATATGAATCTTGAGAAACCTCAGTTTTTTAAGTGGAATATTGCTTTCTTGTTTATTTAGTCCTTGGAGTCCTTTGGTATGAGAATAACTCTGGTATTTGAGGTGCAGTCTAGAATTTAGATTCCAGATATTGTCCCTGGCTCATCATTTAGGCCAGGCGATCTGTGATTTCATAATTGACTGGTATACTTTCTAGAATCCAGTGTTAGTTTTGTTTAGGAAATCATTAATTGATTGAAATAGCCTTATTCTGTGTTTCTTGATTCTATTTTGAAAACAAGAAAGCCACTTGTGCAGTTCGTATTCTTTAATTTTGCTTTAGTCTTATCACCTGACAAACGGGATATTTGCTGCCTCAGAAATGATCTCCCGTGGAAATCAGTCACTGGTGGGAATGACGAAGAGGAAATGTGATGGTGGCCGACAGGGAGTTTGTTTATATCTTGCTCTGCTTTTCGTGAGAAACATTTGAAGGGGCCTCCACCAGCCACTTTCAAATTCACTGTAGTGATTACGCTTGAAGCAGATGTTTATGTTTTCATTCTTGGTGATACGGGTGGGGGTGGTCTTGATAAACATAAGATGTGGGAAAAGTTTATCTTTGGGCTTTCCATTCCTCTTGCAGAAATCTTCCACTTCATAACAATCAGACTCCAGGCTTGCTGTCTCTTTGTGCCACAGCTTTTCCTTTGCCTTTCCATCTAGACAACTCCACAGGTAGCGAGCCAGTCTCCTACCTGGCTTTCCTGTACCTCTGCTCCACAAGCTTGCTGTTTGGGTTTTATTACATCTTGGCTTTATTAGACAGTTCTGATCAATCAGTTCATGTCAAACAGATATTAGTGGATAAAAATCAATCCCAAATATGTATCTCCTAGCAAGAGCCATTTTCTTTTCTTTTCTTTTTTTAATTTTAAGAAGCAAAACAGAAAAAAAGGATAGAAATGATGCAGAATTTAAAAAAAAGTAGGAAATTAACACTAGTTAATATATTGCATAAGGACAGATCCTAGCCACACAGTGCAGAAGAACAGTGACCCACTGATGAGGGGTGGAAATTGGATCAAGATATGGTTTTAGGATCACCGAGGATATCCCACTGCTCTGTTACATGGTCTGCAGTAACTGCACCTCACAGAGTATCTTCCAGAAAGCACTAATTCTGCAGGATCCCTGTTCTGCACAGAGTATAGAAACCAATGCAATTCTCCAAGTATTAGTGGCAAAAAAAAAAAAATATATATATATATAGCATATTGTTATCCTAGAAGTAATTGTTCAGGTTACAAGATCTAGGCGCAAAAATGATTAATCAAATAATGACAGCACAAACTGTTCTTTTTGATAAACTAACAGATTAGTAGTATAGTTATCTATCTTATGTACATATACATACGTAGACTTATATATGTTTACTGATATACATATAATCTTTTCCTTTCTTCTTTTTCTCCTTTCCCTATCCCAGTTGTTCTTTCCTTTTGAGCACTTTCTTTTCCTTTCATTATTACAATATCTATTGTACATTTTGGATCTTGTTACTCTTTCAGGCAAGAGCCATTTTCATGTTAATCTGTCTGGGGTCTTTAATATCTTAATTCTAGTTTTCCTATCTGGCCTGCGGTTTGGGAAAAAATTCATAGGATGAACACAACCCATTGCACTAGGGCTTCAAATTTACTTGAAGATATTATTTGTGCAGGGAGGATAAACCCACATTAATTCTATATTAAAGCAAATAGATATGTTATAGTAGAAATCAGAATTCCCCTATTTAAAAATAAAACATAGGAAAACAAAAAGTTTTACTTTTGCTAAACTGCTTTGGATACTGTGGGATTCTTAGATGAAAAACTTGGAGATGCAGTGATCTCAGTCAAAGCAGTTTTCTATGGTCAGAATTCTAGGCTTTTTAGAGGGGATTTTTTCCCCCCTTGGCAAGTCTCTGATCACTTGCCCAGCTCTGGAATGCATTCAGTGGGCTAATCATGTAGGTAGAAACACATTTTTCAGGGCTGAATTTTTAAAAATATCTATAAAGTCTTGCTTGAATCTGTCTGTGCTTTTGCCCAAGTGTCTTGGATGCTGATGACATTCAGAAAAAAGATGACAATGGAGCTAGTTTTGAGTTTGCATTTTGGGCTAAGATGAAACCCTTCAAGTATTTCTTTAGAACAGTTATTTGCAAATTATTGGCATATTTACTTTAGAGTACACAAGTCAATGTCAAACTAAAAAACTGATCCTCAGTGAACTCTGAAGATAGGTTTAAAATTTTAAATATGCGTGTTTGTTTTATTGTACAATAAATTATATTCTTTAAAAAAGAACTGCAGTGAGGAACTGGAAAATAAAATGAGAGTTTTTTCTTTTTGAGGATTCCCTAGATAGGAATTATTATGAATTTGGCAAGAGAACAAATTATTCATACTTTGTGGTTTTGGTGCCTATTGTGTCCAGCTGTGACTTCATAGTGCATGCACTTCCGTTACAAAAAGGATCAAATTAATAGTAAAGTCCAAACATTACAAAATCAATTTCTATGAAGAAAATTTTCCACTTTGATATTATTTTTTAACAGATAACTTAATCTAAGTACTGACTGAAACATGCTTACCATCTTTTGCCAGAGTGTTGGGAGAAAATATATGCTTTGTCTTTGTGTAAAACTGAAAAGCAAGTATTTCCCTGGAGATAACAAGGATTTTGGGAAAAGGCTTACCACAAAGTAGTTTACCTATATTCAGGGTACTTCAAGAAATCTCCTAGGAGGATTTATTATTCCAATTTAAGTGACAATGTGGGAAGAATAATCCCTATGATAATTTATCAATTACTTTAATCTTTAGTGCTAATTTATCACTAACTTTATCATTCTTGGCTAGGTGCTGTTAAGAACATTTGTGGTCAGGTCAAAGGATATTACTGTTAACACATTAAAGGAAATGAAAAATAATAAGACATAATTGCATCAGTCTAAAACAAATTCATCTTTGTGTTTTTCTTCCTGCCTTTGTTTATTTCCATATAAATTTTTAATAGTAATAGAACCACAGCATTGACTCAGATGAGTACCCTGTTGAAGAGTGAGTTACGGTGGGGGACTGAGGGCCAGAAGGAGAAGGCTAAGCCACAAAGGAGACTGCCTCAGTGTGCTACCAAGTCTACTCTCCAGTGTCCTGCTCTCCACTTCTTTTCTCTTCGGCTTTCTCCCCATTTACCTTATAATGTATAACGGCATTCAAATTCTATCTATTCTGCATCTACATATGCTTAAAATTATTTTCATTATCAAAGTAGAGTTGCAAAGCAAACCACCAAACCTGACTGCTGACTGTCATTTTCTTCTCTCTTCTCACCATGCCTCTCCCATCCAAACCAACTCTTCTAAGTAAATTATATACCATTTCAAGCAATTTGCAGGATTGGGGATTACAGAGAAGAGTAGCTCCTGGATTCTGCTTTCTAGTAGCTGACCCACTGGTAAAGAAATAACTATGATGTGACACGATGGACATTATATTAGAAAAAAGTAAAAGGTGGGGGATTGGAAACAGTTATATTTGGAATAACAGTAAGTATAAACATACTTTGAGAGTTTAATACAGTGGATTATGAGAGCATATTGCAGGCCTTTTAACCTAGTTCTGTAACAGTTAAACTAGTCTGAGAAAATATCACAATGCAAAATTTGAAGTATGGCTTCTTTATGTATAGTTTCTATTGAGTCATACTGCTTTTACAACATTGTGAAGCTGACCAATCTTAAGTCAAGCTGTGATAAATTGGTGACCGTCTGTACTTGCAGAGTTAATGAATAGGTCAACATAGCATCAGAATTTAAAATATGTCTTGTTTTGGGAAACAGTCCTGATGATTGAACCTAAGGCCACATATATGCTAAATACCTGCTCTATCATTGTGCTGTATCCCTGTCCCTTTTCATTTCATTTTGAGGCAGGGTCACACTAAGTTAGCCTAGCTGTCCCTCATTTGCTATTCTCTTCTTTAGCTTCCCAAGTAACTGGGATTATAGGCATGTAGCACCAGATATGGCAGAATATCTGCTTTCAACCCTGGCCATGAATGTTGTTCTTTCAGTCCACCAGCCCCATGACTTACAGCAAGACAGGTGCATCAAGGATACTGGATCAGTCCATAAAGCCCAGCCCTCTTTCTTGCATTGTGTGACTGGTGATCAACGAAGCCAGATTATAAGTCAAATTTCATGTAAGGCAATTACCAGGAAAATTCTGCTAGTCTTTGACTTCCATTTTGAGTCTGATTGTGTCTTATGAACCAAAAGCTGGAGTTACTTTTCCTGGCCTGACTGTAGGATCTTGAAAATTCTGGCTAACACCCACTCTAGAGCTTCTTCCATGATGCAGAATTCAGTTGCACTTCCTCATCTTGCTATAGACTCCAGGCTCAAATCCTGGTTCCAAGCTAAGGAGGGCACAGGTCAGACATACACAGCCTCCTCACAAGGTCCATATAGATCCTGCTTGTTCTGAGTTTATTTCTCCTCATAAAGATAATTTTTGCATTGTTAAGAATCAGAACTTCTCTGAAGTTCCCTTTCAAGTAATCCTCTCTAAATATGCCTCCCTAGGTTACCATCTCATTAATTCATTTTTAGTTTAAAAAAGTTTTTTTTAAGAGTAGGAAGAATTTATTTAAAGGAAGAAAAGTTTCAGTCTAAGAGACACAGAAGGGGGTGTGGAAAGTGGGTTGCCTGCTAACCCTACTTTTCAAGGGTGTCTATTGAGCAAAATCATGAGATGAGGCATGTTCAAGGGAGTACACAACTGTAATCAATAAATAAAATTACAAGTATAATCATTTAGGTAATGTTGATCCAATGGAAAAATCACAGGATGGGTGTGAGGTGGGATAAAATTGCGGTCACCCAATAAGATTGCAACAAGTATAGTCACGTGGGTAATATTGATTAAATGGGGACCAAATGAGGAAGCACGTCAGTAGTAAGTGCACATGGGATGGACAAGGACTTTCCAGGGAGGGGTGGGTTAAGGAAGCTTGGTCCTCTACCCCAAGATGACTGATGCCTATTTAGAATGTCAGTATTATGCACAGGCAATGGTATGTCTTGTATTTGTAAAACCATTGGCATCATTTTTACTAGTTGACAATCTGGCTATATATATTGCAGTAGTTAGGATAAAGTATCTCTCTTTAGGAGGAAAAACTTGGCTTTTAGATGTAATTAAAATGAATGGGTAAAGAGAAAGTCATCTCAGTTACAGTTTAAGTGACTTAGCTTTTTTCTGGTGACTTCTTTTATTGAGATATGATGGATGGAAGGAAGGCCAGTGTTGAAGAGAAGGACCAAAAGCCATATGCAGGTGTCCAACAATAGGCTGGTTTCTTTCTCTATAGCCATGATTACCCAGGGCTCCTCTGTAGAGATGACAAACTGGCCAGAGGGAGAAGACAAAGTGTCCTGGGGACCTTCCGCCTTGTAAGACCAGCTGGGAAGACAAGTCTGAGCTCTGGGACCTCCAGCAAACAGTGCGGTCTCACCTCCATTGGGCCACTTTTGTGGTCAGGGCGTGCATAGGAGGCCTCATAAGGCAGTCCCTCTTAAAGTAGTTTGGCTTTCTTTCTTTCCTCTTTCTTTCTTTCTTTCTTTCTTTCTTTCTTTCTTTCTTTCTTTCTTTCTTTGTTTTTTTCTTTTCTTTTTGGCACTGGGGATCAAACTCACGAGCTCGTGCTTACCAGGCGAGCACTTGGGTGGCTGAGCTAAACCCCTGGCCCTTTGGCTTTCTGCAGTAGTAACAGGTAAGTTTTATTGTTGAGCTCTTCTTGGTGCCCCAAGAATCAGACTTAGGGTCTTTTTTTTTTTTTTAAGGCTACAACAAATGCAGCCACTTTCTCTTGGTCTCTTTGTTTTCTCCTCTTGGCCTCTTCCTGGTCCTGCTTATAAAATACTGAGGAGGCAATTTTCACTAAAGTCTCAAGTGAACTATCTGGAGAAAAGCCATCTTTTGTAGTTTTTTCCTAATATCTGAGATTGACTGGGAAATATACTTGTCTTTAAGAAAATCTGTCATTCTACTGAATCAGGAGCTAAAGATGTAAGTTTTGCCAATGCCTTTCTTAAATGATCTAAGAAGACAAAGGGATTCTCATTTTTCTCTCGCTGAATAACTGACAATTTAAAATAACTGAAGGGTTTAGTTCTAGTCTTTCTCAGACCTTCAAGAACACATGTCTGGAAATGCCTCTTATTCCAATGTCCCGTCTGGTTGTTAGGCCAGCAGAGGTCTTGGATAGGGACTGTTTGGGCTCCAGTGAGAACTGGCTGTTCTCCTGGTTGCCTATCTTCTGGTCTTCTAAAATTTACAATATGATACTCATCTCCAGTGTCATAGCAACTTGTAATGCTGCTCATCTCTCATTAGGAGTCAACATTTGATTTAACAGTAGCACCACATCTTTCCAGTCTAGCTCACAGGTGTGAGACAGTCCTCTAAGGACCACAATGCATTTAACAGAGTCATTTGAAACTTTCCTAAGTCTAGTTTGATCTGCTTTAGATCACTGAGGGAAAATTGCCACTTCTTGTAAAGGGTATTGTCCTTGAGGAGCTTGAACAAAATCAGCTAAGGAGGGAGATGGCCTTGTAGAGGTTTTGAGGATGGTTGGAAGCCCCATCCTCAGAACCTAAAGGACAAGGAGGAGGAACCTCAGTCTCAGTAATAGTGGGTGAGGCTTTGATTAAGGTTGTCTTGGAAACCTGTCTTCAGGCTCCAGAGGTTGAGGCAGAGCAGCCTTAGGCTCAGGGACAGTGAGTGCCTGAGGGGCCAGGGTCATCTGATTTTCTTGTGGCTCACATTTACATTTTGAACACAAATAAGGATTCTTTCTTAATGCAAAGAAAATCCCAAACATAAAGGAATTCTGACTATTTCCCTCTCTTACAATACGATTCTCATCATAAAAGAATGTAATAATCAATACTTCCTTCTATATTCCATTTTGGTTCTAGGGGGTAGGGAGGCCTTGCACAGATGCAGAAAAATATTAAACTGTTCTTTTCAGTATGTGAGGATCAAATATTTTCCAGTGCTTAAGAATACATTCCAAAGGAGTAAAAGATTTTGACATTGATTTTCCCATCTCAAATGCAAAAATAAAGGATTGGGTATCCCCTTTAATTTCTACTTGATTTCTATACCCTCAAAGTGTCTCTTGAGTAGACTCCACTCCAGGGAAGCTGGATGCCATCTGAAGACCAGAAGATAAAATTCAACCAGCTTATCCACCCTCAAACTGGTATGAAATTTTATCTTCCCAGGAAATTCAGGTACTTACTCCCGTAGGTATTTTTAAAAGCACAAGTTACAATTGATCTTAGCTATAACAGACTGTTTAAAGAAGGAAGTATTGCTTTGCATTAAACTAATGCTTTCTAGTTCTTTGAAAGAGAGGGCAAATACCAAAAAGCAAGTTGGAAGTAGTTGGAGCTTCTCAGCCTGCAAAGGAGATCACCTCTAGAGATAGATAGGTAAAAATGACTTGGAGAAAAACCTAACCCTAGGCCCTAGGGTGGTGAAACCTCTAAGACATCCCTGTTATCTACCTAATTACTTAAGCAACCTTTTCTAGCAGCAAGCAAGGCTATGTCTTTTAAATTCATTTAAAATTTTTTTATATCTCTGAAGCTCACAGGTTAAACTTATACCCATCACCTAGCAATCACAATTTATGTTAGTAAAGCCACATTCATTAGTCTTCTTCATGCACATGAAAGAAAAAGGCTGACTAAAATCTCTTTACAAATACTTACTCTCAGTTAGCATTTATAAGACACACATGTAAATCATTCCCTTGATGGCTGTTTTCCTCCATGAAAGGCAAATAGCTGTTGCAAGCTGCCTTAGCCTGAGTTTTAGGGTCGGGGAGCGATCTAATGACAAGGTGGTTCTAAAGTTAACTCCCAACAAGTTGGAGAAACTTTAGGGGGAGCTTCTAGCTTACTAGGTGAGAGTGAAAAATCCGATAGATAGATAAGTGGAGATTTTTCTGATAGCTACCTAATTTGGCTGCTGTGAGCCATTTTCCACTGAGGAATATTTAGGTATTCACCAGAGAGTATCCCTGGCCATGACAACCTCAGTTACTCTCTCAGTTTCTACTGGTCTGTGCAACCAGCGATCTGTCTCTAGAAAAGAATCCAGCTCCTGTCTGGTCAACATTCCACTGGTCATTGGCTTCAGTGGGGATTCACTAGAAGGTGCTAGGGAAACCTGTCCTCTGCTTTAAGAGTAGCAGCTGCTCTGAGAGTGTTTAACTAGCTGGCGGAGTAACCACTGTTTGCCAAAATCCTATAAAGGATAGGTAAAAACCTGAGCAAAATTCATTACATAGCACATTATAAGTTTGCAGTGAAAGTTTGAAAGTTCACAATTTATTATCAAAGTATTTTTCTATACACACAAACGATGACTAGACCTAGGAGGGGGGAGAGAGAAGGTTGGAAACCCTCCCTCGGGCTAAATGTGTTTTGATCCTTTAAGTGTGGTGCTTTGGAAACATCTCCTTCTGGTTTCACTGAGAATTTGTTTCTTTCCACTGTGTCTCAGGTTCAGTCTCCCTAGAGAGACTGTTGCCCAGAACACTGAGCCAGGACATGGCTTTTATGTGTGTTCTCCTGGATGGCAAAATTCTGATGTCTCATCTGACCCAGAGATGAGGTATGTGTTCCTCATCTAAAAGGACTTTTCTGTCTTCGATGTTAGCAAACACTCATTTTCTACTGGCTTAACTTTGTTGTTGGGTAGGAAGAAAAGACTGGGTTTAGTTCGCATTTCTCTTTGTAATCTTACATGCCCCCCCACCAAAAAAAAATAAAAGGAAGAAAGAGAAAGGAAAGTACAAAGTGGCAGGAAAAGATGAGAAATAAAATCAGAGAAAGGAAGTCTTCTGATAGTCACGGTGAATTACTGAAACAATGTACCCATGAGTCATCAATCTCAGCCTGGAAAGTGAGAAGAGGGGATCTCAACAGCTATGATTGTCTCCTCACCAGTGGAAGACTAGATCAGAAAGGAAACTGAGGCGGAACAGACTCAACATGCCTTCTAGAATATAGAGGAGCATCAGGACCAGTCTGTCCCAGTGAAACCTGTCCTGTAAGTCTTAAGAACAGCCACTGGCCTATTGCCTTTTAATTGGCAGCTAGAGTCCCATGATTTATTAATAGACCTGTGTATTTTCTAGATATGAACTAGAGTTCATGCAAAGACTATTTTATAGCATTTCATGTCAAAATCCACTAGGGGAACTCTATACACTACTTTTCCCTAGCACTGTGGTCTAACATAACAAATCACAGCAAACAAGTCAAACAAGGAATACTAGTAAATTCAGCAACTAGTCCAAATGTAACATATACAAAACAGGAATAAAGTGTCCCATTAAAGAAGCATCATAATCTTGCCATGTTTTTAACTTAAATTTATCACTATTTTAACAAAACTATGTAAGAGACAAAGCATGAGCAATGGGCAAATACATAACATAAAAATTTGAAGTATAAAAATTTTGATTACCTAAACAAGTCACAATCCAGAATCTATGAAATAAAAGCAAAACTCTTACCTCTGTCCAATTATCTTGGTGGGAGACCTGCAAATGATATAGGGGAAAGAGACTCCTAACCTGCTAGATGGCCAGAGTGCTGAGTTTGTGTTCTCTAAAATCTGAATTCTCAGAACAAAGGAGGTTAAGGGTAGGAAGAATTTATTGAAAGGAAGAAAAGCTTCTAAGAGAGACAGAAGGGGGCCCAGAAAGTGAGTTGCTGTTTAATTGAACGTTAAAATCAAACAATCAGTAATTTTTTGAAGCACAGTTTTTGCTGGAAAATTGAATACATTCTTAAAACATGTGAAATAACAACTGAACAATGGAAAGGTGGAAAAAGTTTTTTAGTAAATGCGGTATGGTGATCAGTTTTGTGCACTGTAAACTTCTGTATGTTCTTCTTGAAAGTATTTTGTTTTTAGATTTCAAACTCACAACCTCGCGCCTGCCAGGCAGGTGCTTAAGCCACTGAGCCAAACTTCCAGCCTATTTTTTTCAAGGCAGAGTCACACTATGTAATTCAGGCCAGCCTTGCTCATGTATTTTTAGACTTTTGTAATGGAAAGTTGCAAACATATATAAATTGCAAAAGATATTGTATGGATCCTGAGTATGTACCAGCTGCAATACTTTTCAATAAATGAGTCAACTTGCTTCATCTATATCTCTACCAAATATAGCAACAATAATTCCTCTGTATATTCAAATTCACAGTCTATTTGCAAATTCCCTGATTTTGTCAGAGTTTTAAATAGAATTTTTTAAAATGCAAGGATTTGTTTATTTGTTTGTTTATTTATTTATTTGCGCTTAGGAGACAAGCTCTTCCTATGTAGTTCAGGCTGGACTTGAACTCATTGTGGAAACTAGGTTGGCCTCAAACTCACTGCAATCCTGCTGCCTCAGCCTCCCAAGTGCCAGGATTATAGGTATGTGGCACCACACCTGGGTTCTCAAGGTCTAATTTAAATAATAAATTACACTTTGCTGATATGTCTTTTGTCTTATTCAATCTACGAGTTTCCCCTTCATCTCCATATTTTTTTTTCTTGTAATGTGATTCTCTGCAAGAGACTGGGTAATTTATTCCATAGAATTCTCTGTTGTGTATATTGTGTTATTGCATCATTGTTGAACTGTTTAGCACATTCCTCTGTTGTAGTTCTTATGTATCAGGACTTAGGTTAGAAACTTAATTAGATTCCAGTTTAAATTTTTATTATAAAAACAAACAGGTGATATTATATACTTCTACGAAGAGATGTATAATGTGTAAAAAGTTGATAACAATTGATTATTATTACCAAAGTCTATTAACTAGATGGGCATGGTGGTGCATACCTATAATCCCAGCACTCAGGAGGCTAAGGCAGGAGGACCACCATGAGTTTGAGGCCAGCCTGGGCTGCATACTGAGTCCAAGGCCAGCCTGAACTACACAGCAAGATCTCTCTCTCTCTTTCTCTCTCTCTCTCAAGTCTGTTAAATGTTGCAAAAGGATGATATTCAAGTTCTATAATTATATATCATTAGCTATTTTTCACCCAAGAACAGGCAAGTCCTGATATTGGTTTAATTTTGTCCTTTATATATCTGTTTCTATAAACATTAACTGACTGCTTAACCTTCTTCAAAGTTGACCCACCAAATTGTTAAAGCATGCATTCAAAATAAGCAAAGTTGATGTTTTAATTTATTATAAGATTGTCTTTTTTGTCCATCTTTGGCCAGTCAGAACCTCTTCAGATTGTCTTCTATATCTTTTGAGTGATGTCAGTAATCTTTGAGAACTTCTTTGCTTTATAGTATGACAAGATGTACTAGAGTCATCCTCTACATTTTTCACTCAGACTTAAGACTCAGCCATTTTTCCAAGGGGTCAATTTCTGTGATTTAGAAGTGATTTATAGAATGAGACCTAATTGTTCTTGTGTTGATCATTTGTTTCTGTGCTTTTCCAGAGGACAGAGCTAGGATATGTGTATTTTTAAATATAAAATGGATCACGAGTTTATGCTGACACTTATGATTCAAATGTAAAAAAGTGAGATTCAAAATTTAACCTCTTACATCTTATATTTGTATCTGTTTTCATTCCTGTCAAATAATCATAGTTCTTGGATGACTCCAATACAATTACGTATTTGTTTAGTCTCTCAGTACACATACGACAGTCTCAGAGTAACAATACTTGCATTGTTACCAATGATTTGTTCATTTTAAGGTTTATTTGTAGTTTTTTTTTGTCCTCAGGGTATATCTTATTAGAACTCTATAAACAGTTTATGTTTCAAAGTAATTTTGAATAGATTCTGTGTGAAATAGATCTTTGTGATACAAGGGATGATCAAGAAATATGGTTAATGTTTAAATTAAAAAGCCTAACACCTTAGTACAGTAAAAGAAACCTGCCAAGAACTGTGGGAGAAATGTGTTCAAAGTGAAGGGGAGAATTTTCAGGGAGATTAATGGCAATGTGTCTTTTACTGTAAGAATTTGTTTTTTACTTAAAAATTCATGATACCTTTTGATCACCTCTCATTTATCAAACCTTTTTGACAATTTCTGTCAAATAAAAACACTACAGTGTGTCTGCATCCACCTTATTCACTGGATCTGGCACTTTGCAACTTCTGGCTTTTCCCCAAAGTCAAAATTATCACCAAAGGTAGATGTTTTGAATCAATTCAGGATAACAGTGCAACGAAAAACAATAATGTAAAAGAACTTCCAGAATTGCTTCAGAAAATGGCAAGAATGGGTTGCTTTCAAGTTTTGCATTATTATTATTATTATTATTATTTTTTTTTTTTGCGGTACAGGGATCGAACTCACAACCTCGCACCTGTCAGGTGGCTGCTTTAAGCCACTGAGCCAAACTCCTGGCCCTTGCATTATTGTTAATAGTATTGCAAAGCCTTGTGCATATTCTGACATTTTTCAATGTGTCTTCAGGGTAAATTACTAGAAAATATCTAGCAAGGTATCAGCAAATTTTTCTGTAGAAGAGACATTCGATTTTGCATTCCCATAAGAGTTTATTTCTCCACAGTTTTGCCTATATGTTATCAAACTTTTGGATTTGTTTCTAACCTGATAGATGAGAAGTAGAAAGTTTAAAATTATAAATTTAAAAATTATCAACAGTGGTTAAGCTTTTATCAGAAGCTTACGTATGCTCATTAATAGTTTCCTAGACTCTTGACAATAGAGTATCATTAGTCTTTTCTCCTCCAGGTAAAAAAACTTATATTTCTAAAGAATATTTTCTCTATGTCATTTAAATTGCACATATTTTTCCGGTTTGTAATTTGTCCCTTATTTTATGTTGCTTGTGATGCTCTTCTTTCTTTTCTTTTCTTTTTTTCTTTTTTTTTTTTTTTTTTTTTTTTTTTTTTTTTTTTTTTTTTGTCTTTTTGAGACAGAGCCCGCTATGTAGTTTAGGCTGGCCTTGGGCTCACTTTGTAGCTCAGGCTGGTCTCGAACTTGCAACGATTCTCCGGCCTCAGCCTCCCAAGTGCTGGGATTGTAGGAGTGCACCACCGCATCTGGCTACTTATGATGCTGTTCATATGCAAAGATTTTTTATATAATTACTTTTAACCATATTTTTAATGTTTCTTTTTTATTAGTCATTTCTCTTTTTCCTTCTGGATTTTGAATTACAGTTAGGAAAACTTCCCCAGCTTTATCCAATAAAGCAATTCATTCATGTTTCATTTGTAGGGTTTCATTTCATTAAATTTCTGATAGATTTTGAATTTATCCTATTTTATGGTATGAAAAATGGATCTATTTTCCTTTTTTAAAAGCATAGTTTATCTATTTAGTTATCCTAATACCACTTTGTATGTATTCAGGTTGAAACGACTGAGGCTATCTTGACTTATGACCTCCACATTTGTGCCAGAGTGAACCTCCTTGGCTTTCTCTGCATAGTTTTCCCAGCATGTAATAAATACATGAAGCCTTTAGAATGGTATGTGGATCTCTGCAAGCAGGACTGGACTCCAGGAATGTGTATGACATTTTGATATTAGCTGACACTAAACCAGGTATATTCCAGCTTGGATGAAGTCACTTTTGTCCTAATTAGTATGTATGTCCCTCGTTCAGACCCAAACAGGGACAATCGACTTAGTTTTGCTGACACTCAGGACCATGAGCTTCTGTTAGAAAATCCCCAATGAATCAAATTCTGTACAGTCTTGATCTGTCTGCCTCTTTGGTCTCACAGCATCTAATGGCCAATTCTCAGACACTGAGACGGAGTTGTTCCAGAACACATTTAATGGCCTGTCTTTCCATCCATTAATTTGTTAAGGCTGACCTTATCATGTATTAAGCTTTCATATGCAATTGTGTTCACTGCAGAACTTTTTACTCCACTGAAGATAATACTAAGGATCATAACTAAAGTATGAGTCCTAGTTAAATGAATAAGCAGTTTTCAAAAACATAAGAGGTGTAAAGTAGTATTTGCCATTGACTCTGTAGGATAAAAAAACTTAAAAATTATGATGCTTGATAAAAGTTTAATTGTGTGAATGACTCAAATAACTAGTAAGTGATTAAAATATATTTGAGATGTATACTTTGATCAGGATAAGGTTTTATAAAATATCAGTTACGAAAAATGCAGTATGTTAGAGAGGAAACTAGTAGGGGGTTTTCATAATCTCTCCATTTAGAAAAAGAACACATTTATATGGACATTTAAAAATGTGAAAATCTAAAAATTTGTGTGCAAATCTTAAAGTACAACCAGATATTTTTGACTATATTGAGAAGCCTTACTTCTATATTTACAAGAAGACAATGCTGAATTGTTTTGTGAAGAGAAAAATCATTTTAGATTGTGAATTGCTGTGCCTTAAATTAGACATTTTCTGGGTTCAGATTTTGTATGCATTTGATGATGAGGCACATTGTCATGTTTTTTGGACATAGTGATTATTTCTCCTTTTGAAAATGAAAGTAAAAACATGAAAAAGAAGTAGCTTAGGTTTATATTATATTGAAAAAACAATTCTTAGATACTTTTGTTCAAGGTCTTCAATATAAAGCCTTATTAGTGTTTTTAATCTAGTTTATAAGTAAGAGCCAGAACTTTGAAGATGTCTTCCTTACTCTTGAAAGATTTTCATAAGTAACTCAGCATCAGCTCTCTCCACACACCTCTGCCTTTCTTTTGTACTTTAATATGCAGCACTGCAAAGGAAGTAAGTTAGTAATTTTGCAAATAATTACTTTAGGAGGTACAAAGGGAAATGAAAGAGCAGGAAAGGAAGGAAAGGCATTAAGTAAGAAACAAAACTCACATGGTACAAAAAGATACCAATCTGGCTAAAGATTCAAGGCTCAAAATTCTCTTTCTAGCCAGGACTGGAGTGTGTGGAGGTAAATGGCAGTCAGTCCTAACAGAGCACTCGGGGAGAAGAATCGCTCTTCATTTTGTATGGATTTGCAGTAGACTTTTCTTGCTCTGGGTTGTTTAATCAAGAAGTACTGAAAATGGAGCTCCTGTTTTTATAATCTTGCAATCTAGAGAACAGCAATAAGAAATGCAGAGAACATTGAGATGCAAAACAACTTGGGAAGAGCAACCTATTTTATTTTCTTCTTGAAGTACTTTTGTTTTATTGTGGGGCCAATGTTTGAACTGGCCCAATTACATTCATGTGATTTTATCACCCTTACTAACAATATTTAATCTCTTTCATGAACGTTTGCCACCTCTAATTTTTTCCTCGAACCAGTCCTTGGATTTAAAACATTGGCTACCTGCTCCAGGATACAAAATAACTTGAATCGAGTTTAACTGTAAAATGTACAGAAAACCTTTTAGATTTGGCTGTATTTGCCTCTGGGGCACTATAAATATGACTAAATGTAGGCCAGAAATATGCTGAAGACCATATATTCTCTACATTTTTTATCCTCTTATATCAAATGGATAAGTATACTTATAGTGCATCATTATCAGATTTTGTTCTTATAAAATCTGAACTGTAATCTCCACTCTTGAACACAGTAAACTTCTTTGCAAATTATTTATCATATTTATGAAAAAATATGGCAAAATGTAGGGAAATGTGATGACTTAGGGATTTGATGACGTTTTTTGTGCTGAAGCCAAACTGTGACGAATGGCAGAGAAATCAAATGAAGGCCAAAAAGCAAGTAGGGAAAATGGAAAATGCTTGTAGTTACACTTGAATTTGCTATAATGATTTCTTTCTAAAACTATATTGTATAAGACATTGTGCCAGAGCTTTCTTTTTGCATATGGGAATTTTACTGTGAATTTTTACTCAATTAGAACTACTCTTTTCTCAATTTGATGCCCTGAACTTCTCTAGTGTTATCTTTTTGAGGGCAAGAGAATTTCCATTCACTGGTTCCCAGAGGCGCACACTTTGGTATTTTGAAAGAGCGTGTGTTACAGGACTGTCTTATGATGTGCTTTTCCTTTCAATGTATTTTCATTGCAAAATTAGGGTAAAAATCAAATTCTAGGAACACTTTTAAGGAGTGAAGTTTTTTTTTT
>RJWM01024424.1:0-30750 GCA_004363535.1 Dasyprocta punctata | reverse complement strand
TTGTGTTTTGTTTTTGGTTTGTTTTTGCTATGCCTGATGGAATGGTCAACTATTCTGAAAGTAACAAGATACAATACAGTAGCTATTGTTTTCATAGTATCTCTCTTTGAAGTTCTATGCCAGTTCTACTGCTTTGTTTTGATTGTTCTGTTATCTTTTGTTGGATTTTACTATCTTTGAAATAATATAAAAAAATAAAAAATAAAAAAATTTAAAAAAAGAAATAGAAAAATAAAACAAAACAAACCCTCAGAGAAGTTTTGGGTGGCAAGGAAGCAACAGCAACCTCCTGTGCGCTAGCAACGGTCGGGCTGGCTGGTGCACAGGCAGGGAGAGATGACATCCCATTTCCCTCATCCCCCCACCCCCAAGAAGCCAGCTGATTCAAAAGAATGCAGACTGAGATGATAACAATTGAAGTAAAGAAAGAATGCTTGCATTGTTCGATTGACTTTGCAAGTGTAAAGTTAGTAGTCTGAGCATCTACTTAGAGGATAACAATATGCAATATAGTGATCATTGTGGATTTCCTATTGTCTTGTTTTTGCCAATATCATTCTCTTTGTTTTGTTATGTTTGATTGTTTTGTTTTATTCCCTTTAAAATAAATTTTAAAAAAGAAAAAGAAAAGAGAAAAACTTCAGAGAAATACTCTCATTTCTGAAGTGAGAGATTTTATTTAAAATGAACATTTGGAAAAATATTTAAAAAAAGAAATACCAGAAATTGAAAATACCATAACATAACTAGAGAAATTCAATAAGTAAATTAGAAAAGGAATTGATAAACTATTCTAAAATCACATCAAAAGATAAATGGAAAATACGTGTATCATAAAAAAAATTAGAGAAGAAATACAAGAGACCCAATATCTTTAATATATGACAAGGAAAATGGAGGCATGGAAATCAACAACAAAAACATTTGTGAAAATTTCTCACAGCTGAATTAAGAATATGAGTTTCTACATTTAAAGAGCAAAACATATGTTTAGTAAAATAAACAGAATTATACAAGACTCAAATACTACGTTTTAGAATTTATTTTAGAGGACAATGAAAAGATTAACAAAGGGGGAAAACAAATTAGATATAAATAATCAAGATTCAGAATTGGAGAGGACTTCTGAAGGGAACACAGGTGAAAGAGTTTTGCCCTAGTATAAATTACTGTGCAATTATGCTGATGGTCTAACATGGCAGAAGGCCAAACGAGGAACACTTACCTAGATGGCCACTTCCTCCTTCTTCCCCTTCGATCGACTACAACTTCCTTCTTCCTTTCCCCATGGTGTGCATGTGAAGAAATTTCCAATCAGCTTCTTGCCCATCATAAATGCCCACCCTAAATGCCACATCTGGTGAAAGGTCACATAAACACCCCACCCCCCTTGTATCAGGTCGAGGTACATAGCCCAACAGCCACGGGTTGTGTACTCCTTCCCATGTCCTCTCAATAAACATGTTCTTTTTTTTGCTTCTCTATCTTTTGCACCCCAAAACCCTAACAACAGAACACAGGGCTAAAGTGGAATAACGCCTACGAAAGTCTGAGGAAAGGAAACTTACATTCCAGATTTCTGGCTCCCATCAAAATATATTTTGGTGAGGCCTTTAGATCTTCCACCCCACCTCACTTGTTTTTTAGGTATCCTTTTTCATGAAGCTAGTAGAGAAGGTCCTTTATCCCCCCAAAAGTGAAAAGGGGCAACTAGAAAAAATTTAGAATCCAACAGACTGGGAATCCTACATGTTTGAGAGCCAAAGGAAGTCCTAGGCCACCAGTACTTAAAGATGCCAGTTGGAATTATCACAGAATCACAGTTCCAGGCTATGCTTCATGTGACTAGGAACATCCATCACATTAACTTTGAGCTTCCTACAAAATGCAGACTCTGTCAAACCCCACTGACATCATGATCATTAACATCTAGAAAAGTGTGCGCAGGAAGCACTTTTCACAAGTCTTTTATACGCTTCCTCTTTCCCCTCCCACAATCTATCAAGACCTATGTAACAGCAATAAAATCCTTAAACCTCTTTTTTAGAAGTAAACTTTTAATTTTAGAATAGTTTCAGACACACAGCAAAGCTGCAAAAATAAGTAGTCAGCATTGTTTCTCCTGTTTTATTTCTATTAACTAAACTCCACAGTTTATTCAGTTTTACTAATTTTTCCCTGTTTCAGGATCACACGGCAGGGTATAACACTATATTTAGTTATCATGTCTGCTTGCCTTCTCTAGTCTGTAACAATTTCACAGATTTTCCTTGTTTTTAATGACTTCTTTGGGCATTCTGAAGAGCACTGGTCAGGTCAACGTTCTTCAGTGTGGGTTTATCTGATATTTTTACCATGGACTAGAGATAAGGGTATTGGGGAAGAAGACCACAAACATAAAATCAAGGACACACACTGTCAACATGACTTCTCACTGGTTAATGCTGGCTGCATTTTTCCATGGTAGAGTTGTTTATTTCTTCTTTCCACACTCCACTAATCAGAAGGGAGTAACATAGCACAGCTCACACTCCAGGTGTGGAGAATGAGGTGGTATCTCTATCAGTTGGAATATTTTCATACAGAAGATTTAGTTTATCTCTCCTATTTACTTATTAAATCCTGGACTCATGAGTACTTATTTTATACTTTGGGATATAATTTAATACTGTCTTATTTATTTTGTTACCTAAATTAACCAGGTTTGTCCATTGGCAGCTTGGAAGTCAGTTCTAATAGGGTCCCCTGCCTGGGATCCACCCAGCCATCATGGCGACTCCCAGGAATCATGATGACAGTGCAATGCTGAATCATCACAGCACCTAGTTCCTTCTTCCTAGAAACCCCTGCAGCTACTTCTTCCCAGAAGCCATTGCCAAAGCCATCATGGTAACAGCACAATGCTGAATCATCATGGCACCTAGCTGCTTCTTCCCAGAAATCCCTGTGGCTCATTCTTCCCATAGACCTTTGCCAAAGCCTGTGCATGCGAAAAATTAGCTAATCCCCTTCAACCTCACAGAATTAAGTATCTTACATCAGCCTCCCAAAGTCCTCCCCATCAGAGTCTACATAAGTCAGGCCCCACCCATTGTCAGCAGAGAGCCAGCATAGCACTCCCACTGTGGTGACTCCCTCAGTGCCTGCATTAAACTTTTTCTACCCTGTTGCCTCTTATCCTTTAATTTTCTGCACTGTTCTAGATTGAGTACCCAAACTTTACTCAATCAGTTGGTGCCGTGTAACTTGGAGCAGTCAGGGGCCACACTGCTCCCAGGGAGTCCTAACCCCTGTTTCGATCCCCCCACCCCGGCCTACAAGCCGCTCTTCTCCTTTCTGCTTCTTTCTCTTCTCTTTTCGTTTCCCTTCTTCTGAGACTGGGGAGCCCTCCACCTTGCCATTTATAGCCAACATCCAACACCAGTCTTCACCTCGTCAGGTCACAAGGTGAGCCTTCCCTCTCTCTTGGGGTGCCTGTCCCTAAAATTGTGGCTATGCCAGGACACACCCTCGTTCTTCTCTGCCATTCTCTGGGACTTCCCTTTTGTCTTCCTTGCTGATGACTGGTGAATTCATTGTTGGGACTCACTTATCCTTTGGAATTTCCCTTTTTGGGGGCTCTCTCTTGGTCATGTTTCACTGGGGGGGTGACGACTTTCCACTGACTCACAACCTTTCCGTAACCCTGGCTCACCTTTTAATTATGGGAAATAATCATTCCCTACCCAACAAAACCACTCCCTTAGATTGCCTTTTATGGTGCCTTGATATTCTTGGGCTAAAAAAACTCTTAAACCAAAGAAGCTTATTTTCCTCTGCCAAATGGCTTGGCCTGCCGACCACCTCAATAATTCCAAGCAATGGCCAGCAGAGGGTACCCTTGATTTTAATACATTAAGGGATTTAGACAACTTCTGCTACTGAAACAGCAAGTGGGGGGAGGTACCTTATATCCAGGCTTTCTTTCAGCTGTGGGCACTTCCTGACCTAATCCAATCCTGTAAAGTGTCCCAAATTCTTTTGGCCCATACTACAGGATCCCCTCCCTTATCAGTTTGTCATCGTGACCCCCGCCTTCCTGCCTCTTGGACCCCATAGATGATGTTCCTCCTCCTCCATATCATCATAGTTCTCACAATCCTTTGGCACTGCCTTCTTCCTCATCTCCCCCATCTCACAATAATATCCAATCACCTGCTCCTCCCACACCCCAGGATGGCATCTCACTAATGCCTTCCTCTCCTACTTCCCAGGATAGCCTCCCACATCTTTACCCATCCCTCCCAGACACTCCCACTGTCTCTACCTCCATGCCCTCCACCCCTCCCCTTTCTCCCCCTACTCATCATACCCAATCCCATGATGTTCCTTGGCCTGACCCACCCACTTCCTCTGTTGTAACTTCCCTGATGCCATCTTTGGCTTCCCGCTTCATCCCTCCCACAGCTAACTCCTAGCCCTTCCACCTGCTCCATGAGGTAGCTGGGACTGAAGGCCTTGTAAATGTTCATGTTCTGTTCGCTATTTCCAATCTCTCTCACATTACCAAATACCTAGGCTCTTTTGATGATGATGCTTTTGAATTTACTAAACAACTGATGTTTATTTTTAAAGCATATAAACTAACTTATCAGGATATTCACATAATGTTGTTCTCTGCCTTGTCTCCAGCTCAAAAAGGTAGCTTATGGCTAGTCACCCAGGCTGTGGCAGATGAGACACACTGACTAGATAATACCCTTCCTATTGGGGTAGTGGCAGTACCATCTCAGGAATCTAACCCCCTTGGAATTACCAAACAGGAGCCAGTGACTGTGAACATATAGGTAAAATGACCAATTATCTTATCCAGGCTCTCCAAAAAATTTCTCATAAACATGTTAATTATCAAAGATTGAGAGAACAAACTCAGAGAGCTGATGAAAATCTGCCTGCATTTTTATCTCAGCTCGTGGAGGCCCTCCATAAATATATTGATGAAGACCCTGCCTTGTCTTCAGGATAAGTCTTAATTAACTCACATTTCACTTCCCAGTCAGCAGCAGACATTCATGCTAAACTAAAAAAATCTGATTTGGGACCTCAATCTCCACAAAAAGATTTATTAGATGTAGCCTTCCATGTCTACAATAGAGATCAACAATCATATTTAAAAGAATTAGAAAAGCTAAAATTACAAACTAAACATGATCTAGAAAAAAATTACAATTCAGGCTAAGCTTCAAGGCCAAAGTCAAGGCCAATTCCTTGCAGTAGCACTTGGGGCTCAGAGAGACACACCACAGGACAAGGGGACCAACAAGACCAGAGCCCCTCCAGGACCATGCTCCAAGTGTGACCAACAAGGACACTGGGCAAGATCCTGCCCAAACCCGAGGCCTAAACCAGTACCATGTCCCATCTGCAACCAAGAAAGCCACTGGAAGGTCAACCACCCTTCCCGCCACAGAGCAGGTAAGTCATCTACTTTCCTGCCCTCACAGGAGCCAGCAATGCTCACACTGCCTCCGAGTTCATCATTGACTGACCTGCTTGGATTCACCACTGGAGAAGATTGATGGGGCTCAGGGGTGAGTCACCAAGGTGACTCTCTCTCGGAACCCCAAGTCTTGCTGGACATCTCAGGTACAATGCTCTCTTTTCTTATTGACACAGGGGCCATGTATAGCATTATTCCTGAACTTGCTAGACAATGTTCATGGTCACAACTATCTGTTGTGGGGGTTGATGGTAAACCATCACAACCTCTACAGACAGGTCCCATTCCTTGCCAATTCAACAAACTCTTGCACACACAATTTTTTAGTTACCTCCACTTGCCCAGTTGCTCTCCTAGGTAGAGACTTATTACAGAAACTCAATTTTTCTTATAATTTTACCCTTCCCACCACACTTATACTTCAAGCTCAATTCTCAGGTACCATTCCTATTCCTCCCACCTCCCATGACCTTCCCCTCCTCACGTCCCTTGTAGATCCTATTGTCAGGGGTACCTCTAATCCAACAAGTACCACCCATGCAGCCCCAGTTCTTATATACTTTAAGGACCCTTTGGTCTTCCCTTGCATCCCACAATATCCAATAGCCCCAAAACATCTGAGGGAACTCAAACCTCTTATCTGCCAACTCCTCTCAAATGGTTTTCTCAAGACAACTAATTCCCCCTACAATACCCCCATTCTACCCATTCAAAAACCTAATGGTACATATAGACTGGTTCAAAACCTTAGGACTATCAATGCAGTCATCCTTCCTAAACATCCTGTGGTCCCAAACCCCTACACTCTTCTTTCTCACATCCCTCCTTCTACCTCTCACTTCTCAGTATTAGACTTAAAAGATGCTTTCTTCACTATTTTCCTATATCCCCAGTGCCAAGATCTTTCCATGTTTACATGGACAGATCCAGACACCTTTCAGTCTACTCAGCTGACATGGACAGTGTTACCCCAAGGATTCAGGGATAGCCCTCACTTTTTTAGCCAAGCCCTAGCCAACGACCTTGCAGCTATAAATCTTCAGCCTAGCACACTTATTCAATATGTAGATGACCTTCTGCTCTGCTCCCCCTCTCACACTACAACTATACAATACACAGCTGCCTTACTTAACTTTCTCTGTAGTAGGGTATACAGGATCTCCCCCTCTAAAGCCCAAATCACTTCACCAAAGGTTAAATATCTGGGCCTTACACTCACACCCACCACATGCTCCATAACTTCTGATCATAAAGCCATCCTTTGCGACTTACAGGTGCCAGTCACAAAACAACAGGTGCTATCTTTTCTAGGTCTATCAAATTTTTTCCACCTCTGGATCCCCAACTTTGTTTCCTTAGTTCAGCCATTATATTGAGCCTCTAAAGGGTCTCTGTCAGAAGCCCTAGTCTCAACCACGCCAATTCATATTCCTTTCACTAAACTCAAAGAGGCTCTCCTTAGAGCTCCAGTGCTTACCCTTCCTAACCCAACTATACCTTTCACTCTATACACTACAGCTGACAAAGACAATGTGATGGGGGTCTTAGGACACAAAAAAAGGACCCTCATTCCAGGCAGTGGCCTACCTCTCAAAACAGACACAACGGTAAGGGGATGGCCTCCTGCTTTCAGGCATTAGCAGTGGCAGCCACCCTGACACAAGAGGCAAAAAAGTTCACTCTAGGACAAACAATCACAGTTTACTCACCACATCACCTAACTGACTTATTCACCCACAAGATGCTTCCAGCCCTAATGACCCCATCACAACTACAACAGGTACACCTAACCTTGATACAGGACCCTACTGTTACAGTCTCGATTAACAACACCCTTAATCCAGCCACCCTACTACCTACTCCCACAATAGATACAGATATAGGTCCCTTACACGAGAGCACAGAAGTTCTCCAACTGTCCCCTACTCCTTTCCCACACATACACAATTCTCCCCCGCCCTACAGCTGTTGACACGTGGTTTATAGATGGCAGCTCAACTAACACCACAACTCAGAAGAGAGCTGGTTATTCTATGGACAACAAATCTAAAGTGATAGAGTCAAGCCCATTACCTCCAGGAACTTCCTCACAAAAGACAGAACTTGTTGCTCTGACATGAGCCCTCACATTAGCAAAAGATAAAGTCATTAACATATACACCAACTCAAAATACACTTTTAGCATTTTACACTCACATGTGGCTATATAGCAAGAGAGGGGCCTGATAAATACCCAAGGCTCCCCCATCACAAATGCACCACTCATTCTCAAATTTATAGAGGCAACTCAACTCCCCAAACAAGTTGCAGTTATGCATTGCAAAGGATATCAACTCAGCAGACTTCATCTCCCAGGGCAATGCTTTTGCAGACCTACAGGCAAAACTAGCAGCACAATGCCCATATCCTTCTCACCTATTACCTCTAATTTCCAGAGGCCTTTCTACTCCTTCATACATGCCCAAAGAACTCCAGCTTCTCACAAAACCTAACTACACCCAAAATCCTCAGGGATGGATTTTTCAAAGATCTGAATTAGTCCTCCCAGAGGACCAAGCTGAAGACATTCTCACTGACTGACACAATTGTTTTCATGTTGGAACAGCAGCTCTATACAATCTCTTAGATCCAGTGGTCACATGTCGATATCTTCCATCCATCATACACGGAATAACCATTAACTGTCAGATTTGCACTGAAACATCTCCACAAGGCCACTTGCCACCTCCCTCTTTTCCTACCTGCCAGTTCTGTGGGAGAACTCAGGACAAGACTGGCAGATAGACTTCACACATATGCTCAAACATAAAAATATAAAATATCTTCTCACCCTTGTGTGCACCTTTTCAGGATGGATTGAGGCCTACCCTACAGCTAAAGAGACAGCCCAAGTGGTAGTCAACATATTACTTTGAGATATCATCCCCAGGTTTGGCCTTCCACAGGGTTTACAGTGAAAAAATGTCCTGGCTTTTATTTCACAGATCCACGAGCCTCAACATTACATGGAAACTACACATACCCTATTACCCACAAGCTTTGGGTAAGGTATAGAAGGCAAATGGGATTTTCAAAACTCATCTGACCAAGCTTACTCCAGAGTGATATCAACCCTGGCCAGAACTACTGCCTCTAGCCCTCATTAAGCTTCACGCTCTCCCCAGGTCACCTCTCAGCTAAGCCCATTTGAACTCATGTATGGCAGCCCATTTCTTTTACACAATCTACCTTCACCATCTAATCTTCTGCCCCTTGCCAATTATATCCCAGTTCCCTCATTTCTCTGACACCTCCTGTGACAACATGCAGATCTTTGTCTTCCTCAGCCTTCTGACAGACTAACCCCAGAATCTCCTTTATCTCTGGGTGATGTAATCTATATTAAAATTCCTAAGCCCACAGGTTCAAGTCTTCAACCAAAGTGGAACAGATCTCATCTGGTATACCTAGCAACGCTGACTGTGATCAAGGTAAAAGGATTCCCATACTGGTTTCACATCACTCAGACAAAGTGATATCATCCATTACCCAGTAATCTCAATCCTCAACATGTAGCAGGAACCCTGTGGACCTCACATCCAGTAGCTCCCACTCATCTCCAGTTAACAAAACACAAATGCTAATGCTTTGTTACCCTATTTGGTTCTGGCCCATATACAGCTCTATATTTCTCCTTTCCTTCGTGGCTGCCCTAACACTCTATCCAAAAAAGATCACCACTTTACAGAGACTTACATTTACAATATTCTTTACAATAATAATTCTATTGTTCACATTCCTAACCTGCTTGATCAAAAATGATGGGCTTTCTCCTATGTCTCAGCCTACTCCTCCACCTAACTTTACAACACTCAGATACCCCAATATACCAATTCTATATGACTAAACATGAAGGAGTGGTGGGCCCGACACACACAGTTATAGCTCAAGCCAACTGGACCTGAGGGAATCTCACACTCCATATCCCTTGGTGCTCACTGGCCTGTGTCAAAGACCTTCATGGTATCAGAGTCCTCACAACCAGTAGTCCTAAATTCTATTTCTGCCCTGAAAATCTGAACTATGAGCCATGCTTTGATCATTCCAGCTTTCACTGTCCTTACTGGGGATGTGAATCTATTGGATCCACAGTAAAGGGTTTTTGAACAAACCATGATGGGTACATATCCATAAATATTACATGGACAAACAATTATACCTGGACTCAGTTGTTACATGTTACCATTAAAAACCCACAGACATTTCCAAAACTACCCAAGAGCAAAACATGGGGATTCCAAGTACATAAGGTATCTACATCCTTTAAAAACCACATGTTCATAACACTACACAAACAACTTTTACCTGACACATAAATCCTTACATCTCAATTCCCAACACCTCCCCCAATCTCAAAAGACACCTACCTCACAACCTCGACCATATCCCAACTTCTAAACAACACTTTTCAACTTTTACACTATCTAAATGTCTCAGACCCTAATTGCTGGCTATGCCTACCTTATCAACAAAATCTCTATATGGCATCTCTGGTATAACTAGATCAATCTCTATTTCAACATAAACCTCAAGCAAAAATTATAGCACCCCTCACAATTGCCCCCTCACAACTATGCCCTGCTAACATAACCTGCTTTTACAACACTAATAATTCACAAAACATTCCCCAAGTGGGAATTCTGACCTCTTGTGGCTCATATGTACATCTTACAAAGAAGGGCCTACCAACATGTCCCCCTAAAGGACAATTTTTTGATCTGTGGACATGGAGCACATATGTGCCTTCCCTTCTCATGGCAAAGATCATGTACAGTGTGGCTATGGTGGCACCACAGGTAACCCTACACACAAAGTCACAACTCCCAGAACAACACTTAAAAGACTCCACCAATCATTCTACTTCACATAGGGTAGCTATAACACCTATTTTAACAGAAATAGGTGTTTCCTCCATTATTGGCATGGGCACAGGAGGACTAGGGACCAGCCTCAGTTATTACTCCCAGATATCACATGATCTAGCAGCAGTAGTAGAGTTGGTCTCCCAAAGTGTCAGTTCACTCCAGGACCAAATAAACTCACCAGCTGCAGTAGTTCTCCAACAAGGAAGGGCACTCAATGTTCTCATAACAGAAAAAGGAGGGTACTGCACCATTTTGGAAGAAGAATGCTGGTACTTTGTAAACCAATCAGATATAGTCAAAAATCAAGTGGAAAAGCTCAGGAAGCTGGCAACTGATATAAGAAACAGACATTACACTCTGGGCTTGTCTTGGTTACTTTCCACTCATTGCTGAGACAAAACACCTGACACGCAAAACTAGGAAAGGAAAGGTTTATTTATCTTACAGTTTTTGGAGGTTTCAGTCCATAATCAGCTGGCTCCAAGATAGGGTGGCATGGCACAGGGGCAACACTTCAAGGCAGCAGCTGAGCAAAAGCAATCAGAGTCAAAACAGGGGCAGAGCAAATCTCTTCTCCTCCTTTATATAGTACACAGAACACCCCCTCCAGGGTGGGTGTAGCATCCACAAATCTCCCTGCCTTCCTTTGCACAGGATGAGGATGTTTACAAAGTAAGACCCCTGGCTCCCTGCTGAGTCTCTCAGTTAAACTACTGACCTTCTCAAATTGACACAATGAATAGGTAACTGCTTGTGCTCTATACCCCAGGATGTAGAGTTGCTGAGTTACTTAATTAAGCTGCTAGACTTCTCAAGTTGACACAATGTATAAACCATAACAGGGCTCTTCTTCTTGGTCATCATGGTGGGGCTCCTTAGATACATGGGCTCCCATCTTAACACCTATCATAGGCCCCCTGATCACCATAATAATTTTTTTGCTTCTTGCACCCTGTGCCTTTAGGCTTCTCTTGTGATTCATCCAGGCCAGAATATGGGCATTCACAACCAAAGAAATTCTTCTTCTGAGTGACAACACTACCTCACAGACTCAGGTGGAACGGACCCCTCAGACCTATGCTCCTTTTCCTTAGGCCCCATGCTGTCCCTATTGAGCATGAAGCAGCCAGAAAGACCAATGGTGCCTCCTAACACCTAAGAGATGAGAATGACAGGGTCCCCCACCAGGGATCCACCCGGTCATCATGGCACCCAGTTCCTTCTTCCCAGAAATCCCTGCAGCTCCTTCTTCCCATAAGCCTTTGCCAAAGCCCACATGTGCGAAAAATAACCCAATCCCCTTCAACCTCACGGAATTAAGTAGCTTACATCAGCCTCCCAAAGTCTTCCCCCATCAGAGTCTATATAAGTCAGGCCCTGCCCTTTGTCAGCAGAGAGCTAGCACAGCACTCCCACTGTGGTGATGCCCTTTGTGCCTGCATTAAACTTTTTCTACCCTGTTGCCTCTTCTTTAATTTTCTGCACCATTCTAGATTGAGTACCCAAACTTTACTCAATCAGGTTCCTGCATCACTCTGATATGTCTCACTTGTTCATTTTTGTGGTTTGCTTGTTTTTGTCATTTCTGCGGTTTGTTTTTGTTGAACCCAGGACTTTTGCACTGAGCTACATCCCCAGCTCTCTTTATTTTTTGAGACAAGATCTCACTAAGTTGATAAGTTGCCCAGGCTGGCCTCAGACTTGTGATCCTCCTGCCTCAACCTTCAAGAGTTGTGGTATCAGAGGTGTACACCACCACGCCCAGCTCATTTTGTTATTTTGAGCTTTTCCTTATTATTTGGTACAAGATGCTCCACGTTTATCTTGTAAATTCTCTGCCTCAGTCGCATTGTGGCGGGAAATTTCCCAAGCCAAGCCAAACCAAACCAAACCAAAAGGAAGACTCTTTGCACTGAGGAGATAAGAAGGCAGCTTTTAATCTTTACACCAGCAGACTGTTGGAGTTCACACCAGTGGACTGTTGCAGGGATAATTCCTCCCAAGCAACTGCCCCAAATCAGCAGGGAGTTTAGTCTATATAGAATTAGAAGTGGGAGGTACAAAGCAAGTGACCAAACATTAAATGATTGGTTACATACATTGAATCATATATTGACAGACAGGCTAGTCTTGAAACAATAGAAACATTCCAGGAACCAGGGGAGAGACTGAGTATACTTGAGGGCATTACCATAATATAGGAATTGTTCTGGAGAGAGAGCCTTGACTGAATGAGAGTGGTTAAGGACATTACCATAATATAGGAAAGTTTTGGAGAGAGAGTTTCTACTGAATGAGCACAGGTCAGCCCAAGGTGCCTTAAGGTATAGGCAATTGCTCTGACATTATCAGGGTCAACTGAATTTACCAGAGACAGCAGAACAGCAACTTGGTCAGAGTCCTGTAATTGATCATGAAATATCTATAAGTTTACCATCTCATGAACGTGTTTCTACATTATAACTGTGCCCCAACACCACAATCAGCCAGTTTTTCTGAGGAACCTGGTTTCTATTATCCTGGAAAACATTATATGTCCATTCTTTATTGCTGAGTCTTTTTTTTTTTTTTTTGAGGATTCTATCGCTTTCAAGTTAAGAGCTATTTGAAATATCAGAGAAAGATCATGTTAACTCTCTGCAGAATTAATGTATGATTTATCTTATCTAGCTTCCTGTAAGATATAGACTATATTAGTTGTCACATATCCTAGAAAGAAATTACCCAAAGCTGAAATTTTCAGTCCCAATTTTATAACCTTAGAAATATTAAGTAACATTTTACAATCCATCTGAAGAATGTTAATCAGGTATTTCAAGAATTAGATTTAATGATATGAGATATTTTAAGAGCAGGAACTTCATCAATGCATTGGATAATTAGTATTTTTGTAATCTTTGATTTTGTATTAGGAATATTTAACAGAGTTTATAATCTCAAACTCTTCAAATCTTTTTCCTTTTTGAGACACAGTCTCTCTATGCATTCCAAACAAAATTTTTTCAGAGGAAGTCTGACTCCTGATTCTTGTCC
Source organism: Dasyprocta punctata (assembly GCA_004363535.1). Taxonomy (NCBI): domain Eukaryota; kingdom Metazoa; phylum Chordata; class Mammalia; order Rodentia; family Dasyproctidae; genus Dasyprocta; species Dasyprocta punctata. The sequence continues at coordinate 17,334 of RJWM01024424.1, read as the reverse complement.
TCCCCCACCCCCCTCCCCGGCTCTCTCCCCTCCTTCCTCCTCCCCGGCCCTTCCTTCTCCCTCCCTTTTCCTTCTCCTTCTCCTTGTCTTTCCTCTTCCTCTTCTTTTGAGACAGAAACCAGGCTGGCCTTGAACTCAGTTTGTAGCCCAGGCTGGCCATGAACTCACAGTGATCTTTCTGTCTCAATCTCCTGTGTGCTGGGTTACAGGTATATGCTGCCACACCCTGCTCAAAACCCATGATTGAGTCATTCGGTGTGCATATAGCTCTCTAGCTGTTCTCATTTTTTATTTTAAAAGAAAAAGTTGTTTTCACTCTACACATAAAATGAATAAACACTTTAACTAAAACAGTTACTTCAGAAAGGGTATTTGTTTTATACTTTGGGATACAATTTAATACCATTTTATTTATTTTGTTGCCTATTTACCAGGTTTGTCCATTGGCAGCTTGGAAGTCAGCCCCTGCATCCCTCTGACATGCCTCACTTTAATTACTGTCCTAAAATTAATCTGGACTCTATACTATATAAATGTGAATTCAAAGTTAATTGTATTTTTTTAAAGCTACATTTGCACTTACAGTTACTGGGCTCAATTCAACTGTGTTAAATGAAATAATCTGGCTATTAGACTTATGATGGGATTTAAACATTTTAGTGAAGAGAATAAAATATTCTTTTGTTTAAATTAAGTTTGCAATTCAAAGGTTTTGTTCATTTAGGCCTCCAAGTTCTACTTTTCAACACGAGAGAGCTTTGAATGTAATATCTTTGCTTCAAAGGCTGTTGCTTTCAAATCTCACTTTTACTTTGAAACTAACTGGAAGAAATTGAGTGTACCAGAGCCATGTCTAATCTCCTAGGAGTCAGCATTGCATCAGGTTTATTAACATGAAACACTTCTCTTTTTCTCTCTCCTCCCCAAATAGGCATTTGGAAATAAAAGGCAAATCAGCTAGGTTAGGATAAAGCAGGTAAGGTTTTCCCTTCACTAATTCATTTGGAAAAGTCTCTTTACTAATTGAGAAAAATTTAATGAATTTTGCTTGTATTAAAATTAAAGTGATTGCTTCATGGCAATAATGTACTCATTTGAGAAAGTCATTACATTTATGTATTGTGTTTTCATGTAAATACTTTTGCCAAAATGTATTAGCAAGGAATATAATATTATGGTTCATGGTTCATGTAGTATCTGAAAAGACTAATTGTATAAGCAATCAGTGAAAACAAAGCAAATGTTCCTCTTGGGTTTGCTCAATAAAAATGGAATTTAAATTATTCAGGCTCAAAAATGCAAGTAAAATGCAGCTGAAAAATAAATTTTTCAAGGCATTCGGTTCCTCCAAAAATCTCAGCTTGATTCCAGAACCAATCTCATCAAAATTCACTTCACGCATTTTTTTCAAAGTAATCAAACATTTTATTTTTAAAAAACAATAAAATTATCAGTCTTTTCCTGAACAAGATCACACATATTCAGAGCACATTCTAGAGAAAATGCTAATCACTGCAGTGCCAGCAACCAGAATAGCACTTTAATGTATTAAACAGTAACATAAGGTTAAATTCACAGTAAACTTACGAGCAAATAACCAATATCAATTTAAACAGATTAGATCTTGGGAAAGGGCAAAGTTTACAAATGATCTGAAGCGCGAACCAAAGTCGCAGTACAATCGGCCTTGCATTAGACAACAGCACCCCCTTCTGGACGTTTGAGGCTGCCTAGACAGACATCTGCGGAGGCACCAGGGAAGCGGGTGGGGGAAGGAACCTGACGAGTTCAGACCTCCACGGACCAGGTAGGTGGGCCCGCCAAGGAGTTCAAGGGGATTATCAGTTCCAGAAACATTTATTTTCTACTGTGCAATCACTAATTTCGGGTTCTTCACCTACAGTTTGTGCTAGCGTTTGTTAAATGCTAGTATGTTAAATGCTACTATTATCCTTCAACTTTAAGCAAGAAGTTGATCCAGTAAATAATGTTCGTTTATTAATAAGTACTTGGAGTGTCTTTTTATGTAAGAAAGCTAAAATTCTACGATAAATACCCAACATGACAAACGAGACATCTGATATTGCAATTATCTTAACTGGACTTCCTTGGAATTGCTTTCTGTATCTGTTCTTAGCAGAGAATATGTTTCCGAGGGTGATCTGATCTGATATCCCAAGAAGCATGCATGATGGCTGTATTTGTACATTTATACACAAATGTACACATTCACACACAAATGCACACACATCATATAGACACACAATAGTGACATGCAGTCTATAGTTCAAAGAGAAACCTAATAGGCTACAAACCTCAGTAAGATGGGAAGTCTAATTTGTCCTCCAGTACTGAGGATTATGGCTTTTTTCAGTGTTACTCTTTGGACAAATAAACATCCTTAAAAATGTGTGCAAAAAGAAATATGCAAACTTACAAGACATGACAGAAAGTAGTGATTAAATGAACAGATCGGCCATGTCTGACACTCTCTTTAAAAAATTAATATAAAAGTCCAACATGCTTTGAATTCAGAAACCCAAATAAATAAAATAGTTAATAAACTGGATTATATCTTATTCAGTCAAACTAACTTGTTAAATATTAGTATGTAAATACCACAGGCTGTAAGTATGGTGATTAGAGAAAAAAGCTGAAAGAAAAATCAGGAGGGGTCATTTCAACAGATGGGGCAGATCCCTCTAAAAGAAAGTAGAATAAAGAGGAAAAGAAAAACAAGTTTGAAAACCAGGTTGGCCTTAAAAAAAACAAGTCCATAGTTCTATGAAAGTATGAAAACTGCTTGCAGCTCTGCATTTTACTTTATGAACACCCACCCCATCACCTATAGTACTAACACTTTACTTTCATGACTTAGATGTGAGTGGAGGGAACATTACCCGAGCAGGGGGCTGCTGTAGAGGAGACTATGTTCACTCCAGCAGCCCTATGAGGGGACAAGCTGATCTTTTCTTTCTTTCTTAGAACTTCTGAAGTCTGTAGAAAAGGCCAAGGGAAGCCAAACTGGAAGTACAGTGTATTATGTCTAGCCCCTGCCTGAAGTGCACATAAAGCCATTCCAGCAGGGGGGTTAAACACTACCAGCAGCTGTCTGTAGTTGGAGCATTTGCTCCCCAAGGCTGGATGCACACCATGCAGTCCCAAAGAGACAAGATCCAAGGTATTTGCAGCTACAGTATAGGTGCTTGAAAGAGTGGACAAAGCAACTGGTCGGGACAGGAGCTGAGATGGCATCCCAGCTGGCCCCGCTGTGTCCCTCTGAGAGCCCTCTGGCTGCCCTGTGCCTGGGAATGTGTGTAAAAATGAAGGCAGCTGACTGTTCCTTCAGATGAATCTCTGATGGCAAAGTAATGTTGATGAAGATGTAGTGTTCAGACAAGACACGGTCTATGCCTCCTAGATTGATCACTGCAGTGTGCAGAGATGGAAAAAGGTAAGTCGGAAGCAGTGAAAACAAGCAGCTGGAGAACTGTGTACAGTATAAAACCTGTTTGCATAAGAAATCATGTGTGTTTTTATATACAGAGAAAATATTTGGAAAAATAAATAAAAACGATTGGGCTAAGGGTGTTGCTCAATAGTAGAATGCTTGCCTAACACGCACAAGGCTATGAGTTCAATCACCAGTACCATGAAAAAAAATTGATTAAGATAGTGCTTATCTCCAGGGAAAGGGACTATGGATGATGGATGGAGTATTTGTACTGTATTCCCACTGTGTTGCATAAATGTCTCTCCTCTTTTCATTGTACCTTCTTTTTTCTTTCTCTCAAATTATGAGCATGTATTACTTCATAACTAAAAGTATAAAGTAAATTAAAAAAATGATTACTGCGTTAGAAGGAAATGGCTTCACAGAATTACGAACTATAGTTAGTGATGTATCTTCCCAGCAAATATTCATTTATTTATCCCTCAATAGGTGTTGATTAGGTAACCCAATGTATCAAACTCAAAACATGGCAGTGTAATACAAATTCAAGTAAGACTCAAATCTCTTCTCTCAAAGAACCTGCAGTTTAGTGAGGAAGTGAGACAAATAATCTACATTCATAAGACAGAGCCGCAGATCCTCTGCTAGCTGGTTTGGCAGTGCTGTGGGAGAGAGCCTGTCTGGAAGATCTCATCAAGAGAAGGAAGGGGGAAAGCTGTCATCAAAAGATGCTTGGAGGAGGTAACAGTCAAGTCCAACCTTAAACAGGAATTAGCCAAGAAGGAAAAACAATGGAGGGAGAATTTTAGGGAAAGGGAGCATGCTGCTTTCGAGCTGGAGTACAGCGTGGCTAGAGGGAAAGTGGCTTCAAAGGGACCAAGAGCCAATCTCTAAAGCGCTGAAGGAAAAAGCTCTGCTCTCCAGGTGCTGGGAGAGAGGTAGAGATTGGAGCTGTTAAGACAGCAGCAAAAAAACCACTGAAGAGCTAGTGGTCAAGATCCATCCCAAGGCCATAGCCGTGGAAATAGAGAGGAGGGAAGAAACTTGCAAATGTTTATAAAGTAGGACAGACATGATTCTGTGATTGATTGTGCTTGGGGTGAGTCAGAAGATGTTAAAGACAGCTTGCTTCCAAATTTCTGGCTTGGATGGTCAGTGCCACTGATGGCAATGAGACTGGGTAGAGAAAGGCAAAAAATTTCATCTGAGCCAGACACTTGTGGCACTTTCATATGGAGGTGTCTGTAGAGTCTCTGGAGGACAAAAGACAGTTTAAGGTCAGGCACACAGATTTGGAAGTGTTGGGGCTCAGAAAACAATACTCCAAAAGATATCACTTCAGAGTTAAAACTTGAGTGCACCTGGGAAGCAGCAAATAAACCCAAAGACTTTCTCTGAAGTCTCCTTGTCTCCCCATAGACCAGATCCACCAGAGGGGAGTACCATTACCTCTAGTCATTTTACTGAAATTTCACTAGCCAAGGAAGAGTAAACTCATATGACAGGGGAAGAGACCAGAAGTCAGACACCACACCTAAAGCCCAGAGGAACTTTAACCAGTCCCTTGTCTATTCTTTGGGTCCACAGATTTTTCCCTACCTCAAATTCTATTCTCTATCACAACCTTGCCTCACACCTGTCTCTGCCACTCCCCACCTCACATCACACTCATTTTGGTCTTACCCAAGACTCCAATTGGCAAGCAATTGCCTATTTTCCCAGTGTATGAGCCTCTTCTGCTTTACTTCCTTATCTAGTATGGACCCTGTGGGTAATGGTATTTGGTCTGATTGTGGGGCCACGAGGATCACAAGAAGCTCACAGAAGGCACTGACCAGGTTAAGGATAGGCCATGACCATCCTGAATGGTCTCCTAGACTCAAGGTTGAATATTCACATTTCCCAACTTGTCCATCTAGGAAACTCTTATTTAGTTTATGCTCAGCTGACATCTGCATAAATACCTCTGAATAGTCTCAAAATCAAGTGTGTTTTAAAGCTGCCCCAAACCAAATTTATAAGCCAAATCCTCTCCCTTTAAGAAACTCAGAAGATGCCAGTGAAGATCTTCATAACTTTATAAAAGCAACTTCTCTGCAGCATTAGAGAAATCTCACAGACCCAGGATTTGATGAGTTACTCCATTTATTTTTCAGTAAGTACTCAAGAAATATTTGTTAAGCAAATGATATTTTCAAGTTGTCTGTAGCCTCTAATATTTTGTGCTATAAGCATTTTAATAAAATAGGCTGAAAACTGTTCTATTCTCTCTGCCTACATGCCTATCCCATCAGGGTCCACTGATGAATATGGTGGTAAAAATAAATCACATTACCTGGTTATCCTGAGAGATATCTAGCAATACCTTTATATAATGAACATGAACAGTCATCTGAGGAAGTAAGCCAGGAATCTGTGAATAAATATCAGCTAAACCTTTGCAATCAGGAAGCCCTCAAATTTCCATCAAGGTGATCTGAAAAGTGTGTTTAGAAAGGGAAAACTTATATAGTTAATTATATGGTACCAAAACTGGAGCTAGACCAACTTCTCTGAATGACAAAAGCACAGATACTTGGGCAGGGCGGGGGTGGGGGAAGGCAGTGCTGGGGATCAAACCCAGGGTGTTGTCCATGCTATGCAAATGCTTTATCACTGATGTTTGTTGGTAAGCTTATTTTCACTTTTGGTAGTTGTTTGACTACAAGAACATACAGTAGTTGTACAGATGGAAATGAACCATCTTTTAGAAGTTATACTTTTTATTGCCATTAATAAGTTGTCTTAATTTAGTCATCTCTATTGGGTTTAGTTACATGAACAGCATCTCCAAATCCTAAGTCAGTGGATACATATTCCACAAACCCTAAAGTTTTTCTGTAGAAGCCATAGAAAATTAAATGCCTCCTTGTGAGACTGTCTGGCAGAAGGCTTGCTCTCTATCCTCTTCAGCCTTATACTTGAATGTAACCCCTATAGAGCGCCTTCTGTAATATTTGAATAGCAACTTCAATACATAAGTCAACAAATAAGTATCAACCAGAGCTTAGTGTAGTTGTTAGTGATGAAGATAATTCTTATTGTTGGGTGGCTACAATGTATCAAAAAGAGCTTTCAGTATTTAATGGAGGTGCAAGAAAAAGTAGGTAAAATTTTATCCTTGAAATCTTAAATACAACAGAACTGGAATCAACCTAAACATCCAACATACCATAATGAGGCACAGTTTGTAAAATTATATAAAATAGATTTATAAAATATAGTAAAATTATATAAAATAGTAAATTTATAAAATATAGTAAAATTACATAAAATAGTAAATTTATAAAATATTAGTAAAATTATACAAAATAGTAAATTATATAAAATAGTAAAAATACACAAATATAAAGACTGACAAGCTGCACATAAAAATGTTAACAGGACCAGGTATGTCTTCTAGCATCTGCTTTATTCTTCTATGTATTTAATGTCTTTTTTAAGGTGAACATACACTTTGTGAAGTTTTCATTCTTTGTTATTTCACAAAAAGAAACTACAGAATTATTGTAGAAGAGGTGGACTCTTCCTTACACCTTATTTCAAGGAAATGTGGGTACTCTATAAAGACGATACTGCAATTTTAGACAAAGTACAGTTTACTGTCTCTTTGGTTTACTAGAGACTTAATTTGTCATTCTGCTTGCACATATTTGGTCCTTCATTCGACACAAACTCCTGGAGTACAATCTGCCTGGTTCTGCTTCATTGCCATAGTAACATACTAGTGACGAAAGTACACAGCTCCTTGCCTCCCTCCCACATGTGTGCCTGGCGCTGTTTCTCTCTCATCTACTGTCATTCATCACCATTTTCCCGCATTCATTTTTTCTATCTGTTTTATATGCTAATTTCCTTTCTCCAAAAAAATATTTCTATGTGGCAAAAAAAGGATATATGTTTCTAATAAAGACACCATAGATTGTAAATACTGTTTTCTAATTTATACTCTTCAAGATTTTTCCTAATCAACCACAGTTAAGGAACCATATTTTTCCTGAGTAATTTATCAAACCTACATTTCTGAAAACAAATGATTTCAATACACAGAACTTAATTCACATGAGATAAGAGGAGAGCATTTACAATGCGGGAACCACTAGCAGTAACTGGGTTTGGAAGGAGCTTTTTGCTACTCCTCCTTTGCTTATCCTGCCACATATATACACAATAAATCCACTACTGATTTTGGCAGCAGTGGAGAGGCAGGGCTGCAATAAGAGCACCAGTGATAGACACTTTCTTCCTGCTGTCAGTCTGCTATGTGGAATATGGACGTGATAGCTGGAAGTACAACCACCACTCTGGACCATGGAGGACATCGGGAATGCAGACCATGCATGGCCAACTACAAAAGAAGCCACACGTAAGCCACATTGTTTTAGGTTTTCTGCCACTTATAATCAAACCCAATACTAAATAATATAAAAGATGGCCAATTTTTCAGCCTCTAGATGCCGCTGTATCTAGAAGTCTTTCTAGAACTGTGGCAGCTTAAGGAGAACCACAATGAGGCCAAAACCAAACCTAAGGATGACAGGTGATGATATAAAGTCAAGCAAACCCTACAACTACATCCCTGTGGATTTTTATTATGTGAGAAAATATACTATGTTACTCTGTAACCTGCTGAGCTGCTGATTTTGGTTTCTTACAGCTCTTATAGGATTTACTGGTTTTTGATGCTTATGAACTACATTCTCCTCCAGAAAGACTTGGCTGACCAAAGACTGGGGAGAAGCAGTGTTACATATGAAGGGTGAAGGAAATCATTACAAAACACTGAAAAATAGAAAACAGAGAAAAAAAAAACCACAACACCCTCAGTCCACAAAACTCATGATGGTATACTGTTTTGTAAAAAGAATTATATATAGTCACATATGTCATTATGTGGAGGTAATCACACTATATCAGTGGTGTTGAAACTATGGTATGCGTGCCACTGCTGAATGTTTGTTATCTCTGAAAGCTCTAAAATGTTCGTCATCACTGCATTGTATGTTTAACTTCATCTCTCCAACTAAACACAAATAAGAGCTCCAGATAAAATGTAAGAACCAACTGCCTAGGAATTCAGAAAAGGAAAATAAAATTGGCAGTAGCAGGAGGAAGTTCAAAACTTGAAGTAAAACCACAATGATGGTTGTAATCTTGTGGGTATTTTATTGGTCAATCTTTAAATTCTGGCTGTTTTGCTTCTTTATCTTCCAGGTTTTATTGCAAGGTAGGCCAAATCAAGAAACGGTTCAGCAGATATAGACACAAACTTTTCTGGCCAGAGACTGGAATGAGAAGCCACTACAAGCTCATGAGTGTGGGAGAGGTCTGGTTTACCTTTTTCTTTTCTTCTGAGGCTTGACCTGGGTAGGTATTCATGGCAGGGAAAGAGGCTCCTATGGGAAGAGTATGGAGGAATCCTTAATATTTTTTCTCTCACTTGTTTTCTTAGTGCTGGGGATTGAACCCAGGGTCTCCACTATCCCACTGAGCCACACCCAGCCTTTATTCTCACTGTTGACCCTGTGAGTGGCCACAGGTATATGGAACAGAGAACTTTTTTTTTTTTTAGCACCTGAGACTAAAACTCTTAAGAAATCCCATCTTTCTGGCCGGAGTGACCTGGAAAAGAGACCCATGGGAACAGGAGAATGTAGAGGGAATCTCAGAGAAAAGAAATTTTGAGGGTGAATCTTAGCATGTGAGTGAACTGACACAAGTTCCAGGATCATATCCAAGTTATATATGAAGGAATACACCAAGAAAGAAAATAGAAAACCAATATAGCGGAGACTCATACCTGAGGTGACATAGGAATCTCTGTCCACAGGGGGCAAGACAGAAACTGTGGTCTAAACTCATGCACTCTCCAGAGGGTTTCCACAGGACTCAGAGACTCAATGTTATATTTAAGTGATATTTCAAACATTCAGGAGGAAGTCCAAAGTTACTTGACACATGAAAAACCATGAAAATCTGAACAGTTGTCAAAAGAATCAAGTAATACCAACCCCGAGATTAAGCAGACATTGGAATTATAATACAAAGACTTTTAAAAAGCTTTTAAAACCAATCTCCACAATACAAAGGTAAAAATTCTTGCAACAAATGTAGCGATCACTGTTCTCTGCAGAGAAATAAAATGTATTTTTTAAAGCCAAATGAACAGTTTATAACTAAAAAATTTAATAACTGAAATAAAAAGTTCACTGGATGAGTTCAGTTAACAGCATTGAGATGACAGAGGAAAGAATCAATAAACTTGAAAGTAGATTAATATAAATTATGAAAATTGAACAAAGAAAAAAATAGAACAGAGTTTTAAGGGCCTGAAGAGCAAAATCAAAGGTCTTATACTCATGTTATTGGTGTCTCTAAAGGAGAGGAGAAAATGATTAAAAATCTTTATGGTTGTTTAATGCAAGAGGCAGGGCTGGCTGAGTTCAGCAATCCCGGGGATGTCTTCTTCCATCTGTAAATCTAAGAATTGCTGAGACTAGAGCAGGGCATGTCACAGATAACCACCATGGCCTTAGTTTTGCTGCAAACCATTAAAGAACATGAAAAAGAATAGAAAGAGAGAGAACAATACTGGACAAGGAGGAAGGGACTTGAGTCATTGCAGAGAAGTGCTTCAAGGAGGATGAAAAGCCCAGGCTACTCTTTGAGATAGTGATCCCCTTCCCTGTGGATGTCCTGATCATCATGGCACACAGGACTTGCTCTTTTGGAAGCAACAGCCTATGGGTGTTTTTTTCTATAGTCAATCCTATGTGCTGCTTAGTTTAGATCACATTCTAAGACTAAAAATAAAATCAAAATATTTTCAATGATTTTACAAGTAAACATTACTGGGTTTTGTAGCTTTGCTGTTTATACTGTTTTTGTTTTTGTGTTTGTTTTGTACCAGGAATCAAACTCAGCACCTTGTGCTTGCCAGGCAGGCACTGTGCCACTGAGTTATATCCTTGGCCCTATATTGCTTTAAGAGTAATTATTTTTCATCAAGTAAGCCTTAATACAATTGTATTGGGAGACCTCAGTACATTGCTGTCACAAAAAGACAGGTGTGGAGTTTTTGGGGTCCTCTGGGTAGAGTATCATGTCATCTGAAATAAAATCTATGTATATAAAAATTAGTTGTGACAGTCAGAGAAAAAGAATTTTGAGTAAAATGTAATTTTTTCAGGGTCACCTTCAGATTTATTTTTAATGTGAAATGTTCATTTGAAAACAACTGTGTTAACAATTAGATAAGGTTTCATGTCTGTATTTTTTGTTTTAAATAATTTTTGGGACTATCCATGCTGATGATTGTTGCAGTTTTGTTGGTTGGGATGAAATTGTTATGTTTTGATTTCTTGTTTTCCTTTTGTTTAAAATAAAAATTTAAAAAGTAAATAAAAATAATTTTTAAAAAAGAGTAATTTTTCTATAATATGGCAATTCAGGAAATACTGACATATAATAATTCATGCACCTTTATATTTTACTATGTGTAAAGCATTATCCATTAAAAGTATAAAACATTTTTGTATAGACACCATCAATTCTTTGGTATGACTAAATTTTAAAAATTATATGTGGTGTCCAATTTTTATAGGCATGTATACATAGATATCTTAACTATTTATAAATTTTAAACATAGAAAACTGAAGTTTTAAAAAGATTACCTTCAGCCTGATGCAGTTTGCAAAGCTATAACTTTGTGTGTAGCATAAATGTTTCTGCTAGTTTTCTAGAACACATAGGTCAGAAAGTGTTCATAAACAATAAGAATTTCAGGCAAGAATAAAAAACTAAAATGGAATAGATGATGTTAAAAGCCTTTATCAATGGATTCCTGCTGACAAGCTATAACAAAGTAGTTCAAATGTTTGTTGTGATAAAGATATTGTACATACATGAAAATCTGGGTAGGTAAAGCGAAACAGCTCAGCTGTACCAAAATAAGAAGGGGAAGCTCAGATTCTGTGCAAAGAGATGGCACACAGGGCAGAAGGGCTGAAAGCCCAAGGGAACATACACTCAGGAAGCCTGATCTGTCACTGTAAAAAATAACCTCCATTGCCCTTATCACCCTACAGTGCTTTTCTGCCACATATCAAATACTACATGGACACCTGGCTGTTAGAAAACACTGTCTGCTCACCTCCTCCATAGAAGTAGAGTATGTGTAAGGTACCATTTTAGAGTCTTGTACTTTCATGTGAGAAGTGATTGTAAGGCAGCAGGAGCTCAGGGCAGGGGCTGCATGTTGCAAAAACGTCCAACACTATCCTCTCTGTAGAAAGGTAGGCAGCGGCTTTAGCTGCTGATCTTTTGGCTCAAGCTGAGTCAAACAGTACACAAAGAATAGACAAAGCATGCACACGACTGGCAGTCACCACAGGGGATGGCAAACCAATGCTGGCTCACACCAGACATTGTTCTTGCCCAGTGAAAGAGCTGCTGCCCTGAGGCCAGCTGAAGCATGGCCACCTTTCCTCCTCCATACTTCAGGAAAAGTCTCTATGGCAAGAAGACCGGAGGAGTGTGCTTTGCTCGCTGAAGTCCCGTTTCAGTACATGTTTGATGCTTATTCATACAGAGATTTTTATTGCTCAGTCTTCACTGATTTTAATCTTGAGCTTTTCTTTAAAAAAATGAACTATAAAGTAAGGCTTGACACAACTGCTAAAAATAATTTCTCCTTCAGTGACCCAGCCTCCATGTGGTTTCTCTTTTCTGAAGGAGTATGGAATTAGCAACATGCCCTGAACATTAGCACCTGTGTCCTCTACCCCATGCTTGGAAACACAAATGAACCACTCTCTTCAATTATTTTTTATTCTAATATGAATTGTCATATTTTAATTTCTTGAGTGTCTTCTGCTAGTTGTCATGGTATACTGGATTCATAAATACATGACCTTTTTCTTCAAGAAGTAAAAAGAAGCATTTTCTTTCATTTGATATTATAAGTGTCAAGGATAATAAAATATTAGTCTTAAAAACTATCTAAAAAAAGAAAAAGAACTATCTGCCATATGTTCATTTCTTAAATGAACATTTCATAAAACATCCTATTAAGAACAAGCAAACCACCACTCTTTTGACCTTATAGGAAAAAAAAAAAAAAAACTAACAGACTGCACGCCTTCTACAGAGCTCTACCATGCAGTGGAAACATGATAAATTTCAGGAATACCACTAATTAAAATGATGGAGACCACTGTTGTGTTGTTATTGATCAGTTTAGGAGTAGCATCAAGATATCTGCATATTTCAGTCCCGCATGTGATCCAGAGTTAGCAAAAAGAACGCATCTCTCAGCATATCCCCTTTTGGATATTGTCCTGTGTCGGTTTTAGCATCAGATTGCTGGCCAATGTTTATAGCTCTACTGGGATCCTGAGCATGTCTAAGAGAGGGTCTGTGCGGGCAGGAGATGTGTGAGGCGGATAAAGTCCTGGGCATACTAAGAAAACAAACATTAAGAGAACTGGTTTCTAGTTAGGTTTTCTTTCCTATTTGTAGTTACACTGTTGTAAGACTCTTATTTTGGTCAAGTATCTGTCTACTTTCCTACAAGTACATGATGATTTTTATGTTTGAAAAGCACTGTCTTTGAAAGTCAACCTTCAAATGTCCTTGAGAGTAGAAAGGCAAAGAAACACTTAGATGACACAAGGCAACTCCTAAAATTTGTTCTAATCTGATAATACCCCATGCCAGGTGGGAGTAGTGAAAAGGATTCCCACAAGAACCATTTTCTCAGTTGAACAAGATGGAAATGGCACTAGATTAAATTCAAGTATCATCTGTGACTGTGGCATATAAAGATTTTTTAAAAGTTTATAATACTGTGATGGCTACCCTTACAATTCTTACTGTCTCTAAAAATCCATCCTTAGAGCGTATCCTCACACTTAAGAAAATACAGTGCAACAGGATCAACAATACAGCTGTTTTACAGTAGGTCAAAATCCATACATGGTTTGGTAACTCATTTACAGAGCACAATTTAAAAAAAAATAAAGCAGGTAAAACAACATGGATTGCTTAATCACAGCCAATCATATAGTTCCTCAGAATGGACCACAGCAGCTGTCAGAAGACAAGCAAGGGCAGCAGCAACAGCGAGGAAACCAAAGTCTCTGGAAGATACAAGGCCATGGTGTGCCACAAAGAATTTCTATGGAAACTCACAACAGGATACTTCCCTCAGAAGAGGACTGCAAGAGCAGGGTAGCCAACCATCTAATTTCTGAGTATGACTAAACAACTAAACATACAAAGGTAGAATGCACAATCCTGAACAACAGAAGTTATAGCACTGATGGGATTATCCATTCTTACAATTTGGAGAGCCAGACAGACCAGCCAGTAGGCTCAATGCAGATGTTTGAAGAGTTTATAAAACCAATAATTTGAAGTAACTGATACCATTATTCCAGTAAAAACATCACAAAAACAAGTTAAGACTTACCTTTGGTAGAGGGGCAAAGGAAAAAGTTAAATAAAGAAATACAAGTTATCATCTTGGTAAGTCACACAGACTAATGATTTCTCATTTTAATGACAGCATATAAGATATTATTTTTAAGATTTTTTTTTTGAGACAAGGTCTCACTATGTAGTTCAGGCTGTCCTTGAACTCACTATGTAGCCCAGACCGGCATCACTCTTGCAGTGATCCTCCTGCCGCAGCCTCCTAAGTGCTAGGGTCACAGGCATGGACAACTATGCCTAGATTAATATTTTCAGGATGTTTCTATACTACTAACAAATAGTTATTGATAAGTCCATACTGTTATGCAGTTATACTTGTTTCAAAGAAGGAGTATTTACAGCAATAAATAAATAAATAAAATATGGTATTTTTGGTATCTCACAAGGAAGTAGAATAAATATAGCCTTTACTATAAAGCAGACATAACTGATTTTAATATCGCTTCCTTATTAAATCTTTATTATCTTTACTTTGTGTTATGTTCTGAATAAAAAGTACAAACTAGGAATATGGAAAGTGGCCTGGATTGTACAGTATGTCTTGCAGCAAAATGGTTATGAGGGTTATAATATATGAACAGAGCTAAAGCTGTTTATTACATTCGTAATCCTAGCCTTTAAAATATAGTTATGTGATTTATATTTCTTTGAAAGTATAAAAGTGCATTAATTGTGTACGTATTTGCCAAAAATTTTTGAACCTGGCCCAAATACAAAATTTAAGAAATGCCACACATTAAAAAAAGTTTGTTCCTTTAAGTAAATTCTAGTGCTTACATGTGTTTCAAATAGAGAAGTTCATATTAATGAGAGGCACAAGAAATTAAAGTGTGTTTAAAAACTCAAAGATTAAACCATAGATGCAAAGACAACAGGAGAGAAAACTTCCATACCGTGGAAACTGTCATTAGGGAAAAAGGTGACAATTCTTATATTAGATACTGTATTGCTGTAATAAATTACTACAAATTTAGTGACCTGCAACAATGAAACTCAGTACCTCCCAGATCCCATGGTCAGGACTCTGGGTACAGCTTTTTCTGGGCTCAGGTTTTCCTCAGGATGCAACGTTGGGAGGGGCAAGGCTGTGTTCTCATCTGAAGAGTCAACTGGGGAAAATTCCATTTCCAAAGGGTTGTTGGCAAAATTTCCTTTCCTTCAGCTGCATGACTGAAGGCCCCAGCTTCTTACCATGGCAGGGAGAAGTCATCGCCCTCTCCCACACCTTCTCACCATATGGCCACTGACTTTCTCAAAATCAATAGGAGAGTCTCTGTCACTTGCCTGATACAACCAATACAGTGGCATCTCATCCCTCAGCTAAAGATGACATCCACATTCTCTTAATTAGGAGCAAGTCCTACATTCCTAAATGCACTCAAGAGGGGATGATGCAAAGTGTATGGCTCCCTAGGGTCACTGGACAGTGTGTTTGCCACAAATCCTAGCATTTATCATGAGTAGATTCTTTAGATTGCTACTAGATGATGATCTTTTTCCCATCCTCTGGAAAAAATGCAAACTTTAGAATACAATCTTCACATCTACTTCTGAAGGAAGAAAGTATGAACTTAATCAGCGATTTTTTGTGTGTTTTACTCTTGCTAAGTATGGCTGTATTTTAATAATTAGTAGCTAGGGCTGGGGGCCTAGCTTAGTTATAGCACATGTGTTTAGCATACAGGAACCCCCAAGTTCAACTTCCAGTGCCAAAAAAGGAAACAAAAATTTAGTAGTTATTACTTAGAACAAGTGAGAGACAGACTTCATGTCTCATTCATCCATGTTAAACTGTTAAAGTGAAAAAAAGATACACATATTTCAAAGAACGGTAATCTTTGAAGTGAAAGTTGTGATGGAGATAACAAGAATGGAAAAATAAAGCTCAAAGAATTAAGAATGAAATCTTAAAGAAATGTTCAGAGGAAGTTTACTCTTATAAAACCGAGAATGAGGGGTTTCAAAGAGCAATTGGAAAGATTCGTACGAGTTTCAGAAAAACTGAAACAACAAAAAATGTTGTTATCCGTAAAGTTTTACAGATAGAAATTAGGACTTGCAGGAAGATGGCAGAGTAGCAGAGAAAATAGTGTCTCTGAGAGTCACCATTCAGAAGCTGGAATATAGCATCAAGAGAAGAAGGATGGAAGTGGGTCCTCCAGACCTAGGAAGAATCTGAAGTGCGAATTGAAGCCCACAGAGAATAAAAAGAAAAACTTCAACAAAGAAGAAAGCGACAGCTGGCAGCACCTTCACCCTGAGACCTCAGATGGGACTCACTGTGTAAGAGGAGCTGTTGGAACCTGGGGACGCACGGTCATGGTGATGGTGATGGCTGGCAACCCCAGAGGCCTCTGCAGAGAGACACAGCAGTGGAGGGGAGTGGCGGATATGGAGGACTGCACTGGCTGGTGGTGAGTGCAGAGGATTTAATCTTCCTGTGGGAGAGAGCAATTAGCTGGGAGCCATTTTGGAGCCAGGCCAGATGAGCCCAGAACCCAGAGCCAGCTTCCTCTAGCAGCTCCTAGCTGGGCGCAGACCCATGAAAATTGCTTGGACTGCAGTGAGCCCAGTGAGTCTAGTCTTGGGGCAGGCCTGCTGAGATTATCTTTTACTCCACCATAAAGCAATTGTTGGCTTGCTGGGATAGAGTGGGATGATTCGGGACTCTGTCTCTATAGGCTCTCTGCTAGTGAAACCAGTGAGAATCCTGGAAGTGGACTATTTGTTTTTCTTTTTCTTTTTGTTTGTTTGTTTGTTGTGGGGTTTTTTGTTTGTTTTTTTATTTTGGTTTTTATTTTGTTTTTCTTTTCTCTTTCTCTTACATTGTTTATATATAAGTGTGAAAGTGGTTCTTAACCTCTTTGTGGGTGTAGTTCTGTTCAGTTTTTCCTTTTATCTCTTCCATCTCTCTTTTCCTTCAGTCTTCTGCACCAGTTTTCCCAACTTGGCATGTCCTCCAACCTTACTTCTAATCTCTTTCTCTTCTTCTACTTCTCTATTTTCTCCTTAATTCATTTTAAATTTTAACCCTGAGGGCAAAATTGACTTATGGACTTATATATTGCATATAATTATCTGGTTTGTTTTACATTTTGTTATATAATCACAAATCTAGTTCACAAGGTTAAAAGTTGCAAATGAAGGGTTAGCTCAGTTTGCTGTTTTCTAGGCTGTGTTTGATGGTATTGGTACCACTATAGCTAAAACTGACCTAATGGTTCTAAATAGCTGTTAGTCTTGATAATTCATGACTGAGATTAACTAAGGGTCACAGTGCCAAAGAACCAGTGACTAGGCCAGACAAGAAACAAGTTCTCATACGAGGCCAAACAAGAAAACAAGT
>RJWM01024423.1:0-30752 GCA_004363535.1 Dasyprocta punctata | reverse complement strand
TGAGCCAAACTCCCGGCCCTGGTTTTTTGAGGCAGAGTCGCACTGTGTAGCTCAGGCCGCCCTTGCACTCGCGTTGTAGCCCAAGCCAGCCTCGAACTCACAACGCTCCGCCTACCTCAGCCTCCCAAGTGCTGGGATTAAAGGCGTGCGCCACCACGCCCGGCTCAAACATTTCTGCTTTACCAGAGCTCTGCGCCTATGATGGGAAGGGCAGCATTAAAAATCTCTGAAATGCTTTGGAGGAGTCTTTCTCCCCTTATCTTGATAATCTCTTCTCTGAGTGCTAAAATCTTTAGGAAATAACTGCTACCTTACAATGGGAATTAAATTTCAACAAATGAACCCATGGAAGATGCACTCAAACCACATCCAAACACTGACAACAGAATTACAGGACCCTCTTCAGGTTTAACCAAAGCAAACTTTAATGGTCATTTCAAAATCCATGCTGTTCAATTGTTCTGGCCCAGACTGGACCAGTGAAGGATGATTTAAAAGGTCTATTATCCTGGAGTCTTGAAAGAAGTTATAAAACAGGGTTCTTGCTGAAGCTTGGATCCTAATTTAAACCTTTTTAGCAACATCAGTGACTGGATCCCAAATATGTAGAATGCAAAAGGCAACTGACCTGAAGGAGAGCTGATGTCTTTTTGCTTAGCACTCTGAGGACAAGAATCTTACCAAAAAGTTGTTATGAAGTCTGATCACTTCTCATTGGGACAGATTGCCAGATTTGTCCCTCAGGTCACTCAGTACTTGGACTGACCCAAAGAGGGGATCATTAATATCATTATGCTGAATAAATTTATTTGGAAAGACTAAATACTACCTGGCACAATAATGATCTTGCAAGTCATTAGATATATGGCCAGTTAATTTTCATGTGAGTTTTGGCAGTTCCCAAAATATTATACTCCTGTGCTCAGTCTGCAAATTTTTTCCTCATGTAGCAGAAACTTTTGATGAATTCTACCTAGCCTATGTATCCCTTTCGCCAATTTTGATGAACTCTGAGGAATTACAAAACCCAAGCTCACTATCTGTACTTCCAAATCACCTTCCTGGTATCAGTCTCTATCCATTATGAACCCATGGGTCTGAGTTTAATTTTCTTGGGTGTACTACATATAACATATTAAGAATTCAACAAAGATATGCCAACCAAATGAGTGAAGGGAATGATGAACAATATAAAGATCAGGTTGTAATGTCACCTTGAAATGGAAAGGCAATAATAAAATGTACTCCAAACACATATGATAAAATATAACTTATAAATGAAAGTATAATACTCAGCCTCTATATTTTTAATGCATGATCAGCCAAGCTTTGTTAAACGTGAATGTGAATGACTGCTATTTACTAGAGAAATAAGAGAAGGGAGTCATTTTATCCTGCCTCATAGGTCTATTCTGTAACTTCTTGCTACTCAAAGTGTGGCCCAGGGTCTAATAGTTTATTGTTTTCTGGTACTCATAGGAGGTCATTCTCTGTAATGTATAAAGCCTGCTAAAATACTATATACTGTCAAGAAGAATCATACACCTTTGTTAGATTTGATTAGTTTTCATGCCTCCCTCTTATCCAGTGGAGTCAATATTGCCCACTGGCAAAAAACTAATACTTAAACTTTTTGGAAGTTCCCATTAACTTAGAATTTTACTACTTGTAATAGTTTGGCATCATATGCAAATCTGGAAATACATTATGTATTCATTTCCAAATTAACATTTTAGTAAAACTTTTGGTGCCATTTTTTTAGCCTTAAGGAGACTCCATTTTTTTTCTTGACTCACTGATTCACTCAATAAATATATAGTGAAAATTACCACTAAGAGATGCAATGAAAGTCACAGAACTCACAGTCCAATAGTTAACCTGTCACAGGTACATAGGTCCATTAGAATCCAGTATAGGTAAGTAGTATGAAGAGAGAAGTATTAGGTTTGACATAATATATTGTCATTGTTTGACCATTTATATAAACCACAATTTCCTATGGCTTGACCTAATACATAGGGGACTTAAGGACATGTGGGAAGATCTTTTCTAAAAGGTGCTGGTCAGATAGGACCTAAAAAGGAACTAAAAGCTGACCATATGTAAAAAGATGGGAATATCTCCCTTTTCTGCAGACAAAGTAGTCTCCACTCACCTCTCCTCTTATTTTCTTTCTGTAAGATGATTTTCTGACCATGGATGAAGCCATCTGTTTAATTACTTTATTCTTTTAATGAGTAGTCTGAGGTTTTAAATGGCAAACTCACTGTTTCTTGGAGACCACTTCTTTCCTGTTCATAAAAGATATATAGCCAATTATTTTAACTCATTTCAAACACTAAATCTTTGTAAATAGTCAGAATCCTTATGTTTGTTATCCAGGTGGCTTGATATTCTCAAAACTTGAGACAAACTCAGGTTTGAGTGATTTTCTTTTTGATAAACATTTTATCTGGAGAGCAGTTTGTGTCTTGCCTGAATTGCTTGAAACACTCTTGAAATAAGAACCTCCTTTGAACTCAGAGGAAACATAAAGGACTACTTTCTGGAAAAATTTGGACCTTAAAAAGAAACAGAAGATGGGCATCATGTGGCATGATTGTAACCTTAGTGACTTGGGAGACTGAGGCAAAAAGTTTGCAAGTTGCAAATTGCCCTGGGCAATTTAAGGACTCAATGAAATCTGGTCTCAAAGCGGGAGGATGGGGATATAGCTCATGTAAAGGCTCTGGATTCATTCCCAAGGCCAGGGCAGGGGGAGCACAAAGATGAAGGAGGGAAATGGATGATTGTAAATGAAGGAGACAAGGAGTAGAAGGAGATGTTGGTTTATAAGTGAGATCAATTTTGTTGAAATTTCGAGGCACATAGTGAATGAATTAAATTTCTAAGTTGTTACTAATTGACTCAAAGATTTCAACCTTTAAACTGTTTTATAGTGAAAACTTTAATATTTAGCAATATCTAATTGTAAATGGGCAACTGAAGGAAATCACATTATTAGTATAGTCAGAGACAAATGTGCATCTTTACAAATATGTTTTAACAGCTGGTTATGACAGAAATACCTAGTTAATTACCAGAAGTTGTTTGGTTAGTTCTCAGCAGTGAGCATGGAATCAAGTTTTACCAGCTTGTAAACTACTGGTTAACTTTTTAAGGATTTTTTTGAGTAGCTCTTAAGCACATTATAACCAAACTAGTACTTGGTAAATGATGTCCTGTGGGCGAAGTGCGCCTCCCTATCTTTGTAAATAAAGTTTTATTGAAACATGCATAGATTCATTCATTTATATGTAACCCATGGTTGCTTTCACTCTGCAGTGGCAGAGTTCAGATTATAAGAGAGGTCATGCGGTTATAAAAGCCTAAAACAGCATCTGACCCTTTGCATAAATGTTTGTTAGTCTCTGTTGTAAAGTACTAATTTATTAGAGAATTGCATACTGAGTTCTGGGTAGATGGAAATAAATGAGACATTTACTGTTTTTGAGTTTAGTGTGCAATAAGGAAGATTACATATGGGCATAAATAATTGCATAATTCTCAAGATCACTGCTTGAAAGATCTAGCTACTGTCTCTGTACACCTGTTTGTTTGAAGTGAGTGAAAAAATAGAAAACTTGAACATCATCAATTTGAACATCTATAAGGCTAATTATGTCCTACCTTATGACATACTTTAGTACACTTTATACCAGTACTCCCAGATTACCACTGCATAAGTGAAGGAATAGCGATATATCTAGAGGGCATATATTTGTCTGCAGTTTGCTTTTTTGGTCATGACTTTATCTGATTTTGTTATTAAGTTACTGCTGTTCTCATAAAAATACTTGATAAGTATTAGCCTGTTCTCTATTTTCTGAAAAATTTGGGGTGATAGACATTATTTCTTCCTTAAATGTTCCATACAGTCATTCATGCATTTAAGTGGGCTATCTTTTCTTTGTTGGAAGATTTTATTTATTTATTTATTTAAAAAAACAAAACAGAAAAAATGATAGAAATGGTACAGAAATTCAAAAAATAGTAGGAAATTAACACTAGTTAATATATTGCATATTGTTATCTTAGAAGTAGTTGTTCAGGTTACAAGATTTAGGCATGAAAAATGATCAAGCAATCAAATGATGAAAGCACAAACTGTTCTTTTTGGAGAACTAACAGATTAGTAGTATAGTCATCTATCTTGTATATGCATATATATATGCTCATACATATATATGTATATATATGTATACCTACATGTATATATAATCTTTTCCCTTCTTTCTTTTCTCCTTTCCCTCACTATAGTTGTTCTTTCCTTTTGAGCACTTTCTTTCCCTTTTATTATCATAATATCTATGGTACATTTTGGATCTTATTAATCTTTCAGTTTTTTTTACACCAGGGAGACAATACGATATTTAAAAATGTGAGTTTGATTTATTTCACTTATGAGTATGGTCTCAAGTTGCCTTTAAATCAAAAATTTAATTCTTATAATGGATATGGTGATATTCAAATTTTCTCTTTCTCCCTGAGTTAGACTTGGTGATTTGTATCTTTTAAGGATTTCATTCATTTTAAATGAATTGTTAAATTTCTTGGTGTATATTTATTTATAATATACTGCTATTTTCCTTTAATATCTGTGATATATCTAAAGTCTTTGCAGTCTTTCCTGATACTGGCAAATTTTGCTTTCATTAATTTTCTCTATTATTACTTTCTTTCTATTCCATGGTCTTCTCTCTCGTCTTTCTCATTTATTTAACTTTTTCTAAGCACCTTCTATATGCTAGACAAGTATTCTACCTTTGAGCTTCATGCCCAGCCCTTGTTTCTTTTTTTTTTAATTGCTTTGGGTTTAATGCCGTCTTCTTTTTTTATTTTATGGAAAAAGGTAAAACAAAATTTCATAACAATATGATAGAATAGCAATAGTTAATACATTGCATATTATTGTCTTTAAAGTAGTTACTCAGAGTACAAAATAAAGGCATAAAAATTCTTCAATCAAAAAAATTCTCCAATCAACATAGCACAAACCTTCCTTTTCTATGAACTAAGAGACACTAATAGCATCACTAATTTGCATATTTTCTCTTTTGTCTTCCTTCCTTTCCTCTTTCCCGAATCCTCATTCCTTTTTCCTTATCTATTGTGCATTTTAGACCTTAGTTACTCTTTTAATTTCTCACACCAGGGAGACAATAAGATGTTTACACATGTGAGTTTGATTTATTTCACGAGTATGGTCCATTTAGTATAAAGGTCTCAGGTTTATCCTTCTTTATGTCTGAGTAATACTCCATTGTACAAAAATGCCACAACTTTTTCATCCATTCCTCAGTTGATGGGCATTCGGGTTGTTTCCAGGATTTAGCTGTCACAAATTGTACTAGTATAAACATTGGTGCACATATATCTTTGTGGTGTAATGTTTTTAATTTTTCTGGGAAGATATCCAAAAGGGGAATAGTTGGGTTCAATGTGCCCTCTAATCCTAAGTTTTTGAGGAATTGCTGTACTGATTTCCATAGTGGTTACACCAGTCTGCACTTACATCAACAGTGGAGAAGAGTTCTTTTTCTCCCACAGCACCAACGCCATTTGTTATTGGTTGATTTCTTGATGATAGACATTCTTTCTCAAATGAAATGGAATCTCAGTGTTATTCTAATTTGCACCTCTCGAATGACCAATGATGTCGAATGTGTTGTTCTTTTTATCTTTTTATAATAAAATTCTAGATTGTTGATTTTGAAACTTTGTTTTCTAATATATCTATTCAAATAATCCTCCTTGTATGCCCTGCTTCTTCTGAATCCCACAAATTGTGATATGCTGTTTGTTTTTCTACGTTTTTCTTTTTAACATGTAGCAAATATATATATTTTGAGTAGTGTATTTAATATGTAAACATCAAATCAAAATAATCAGTGTTTCCATCTCTGTATCATTTCTTTGCATTTGAAGCTTTTTTCTTCTTGCTTCTAGTTCTTCATAAGACATGTAATAGGTTACTGTAAACCAGAGTTGTCCTACTGTGCTGTGGAACACTAGAACATATTCCTCCTACCTAACTCTGTTTTGATACTCATTATCCAGCCTCTGTCTCCCTGCTCTTCCCCTGCTTGTGTTCTGGTAATCACTATTGTACTCTGTTCTTCTTTGAGATAATTTTTTAATAATATAGCTGTCTGACTTCTGGGAATATGTCCAAAGGAAATTATCTCAACACATCAAAGAGATAGAAACACTCATATGGTTATTGCAGCACTATACAGAAGGTATCCACCAGTAGACAATAAACAATGTAGTATATATAAACAATAGAATACTATTCAACCATAAAGAAAAATACAATCATGTCATTTGCTTCAAAATGAGTGGAAATGGATAATATTATATTAAGTAGAATAACCCAGGCACAGAATGACAAATACTGCATGTTGTCACTCATATGTGAAAGCTAAAAATTTGTGTTTTTATTTTTATTCAGCACAAATATTTACTCGTGATTCCCTCTTTGATCCATGAATGCTTACAAATATTTTGTTTCTTTAAAAATATTTGAAGATACTTCAAATAACTTTCAAAATTGATTTCTAATTATTTTGGAGTGGAAAGAATTGTTTCAATAACTGAAATGTTTGGCCCAGGAATATAGCTCAGTGGCTCAGTGCTTCAAACCTCAGAATATGTATGGTCTATTTACGTGTGTGTATGTACTTGAACAGAATGCATATGTGTTGCTGCTAGTTGGTGTTTTGAACTATAGATGTCAGCAAGGTCAAATTATTTGATGGTGTTCAACTTTTTTATAACCTTGCTGATTTATTTGTATAAGCAGTCCGAGACGACAAGGTTGTGAACTCCAACTAACATTATACCTTTGTCATATTCTCATTTCAGCTTTGTGAAGTTTGCAATGTTATTTGATACATAAATATTTTGTTTTACCATAACTCTTTCATCCTAATGTATTATCTCTCTTTATCACTAGCAACATTCTTTGTTCTGAAGTTCACTTTGTGTGATATTAAAACAGCTCTGAAATTTCCTTGTGATTAGTGTTCTAATAATGTGCCCATTAATCATAATTGTCAACTGTATTAAGAGACTCCTGAAGAAGTGATTCTATCATGAAGGTGCTCTGCTCATCAGTGGATTAGTCCATTGATGAGATCATAGCTGACTGTGTTTTTAGCAGGTGGGCCTTGGTTGGAGGTGGTGGGATGCTGGGGTTATGCATTTAGAGGATATATACATCTCTTTTTGGTGCTCTTCTCTTTTGCTTTTCTTCTCTTTTGTTCTTCTTATTTTTGGGCTTCCTAGCTTCCATGAAATGTGCAGTTTGGCTGTACTATGCCCTTCTATGTCATTCTCTGCCTTACAGCCAGCCCACCATGGACTGATTGAATCCTCTGAAATCATACGGCAAAATAAACCTCTCCTCCTCTAAATTGTGAGTGACAGATGTTTTCTCCCAGTGAATAAAACAAATGGTATATGTTTTAACTTCTTTTTATTTTTACTCAATGTTGATATATTTAAAATGTGTAATTTAGAATGATCATATGCTTTAGTCTGCTTTTTTTTTTTACTAGCTTTGCTGTTTAAGTGGTATGTTTAAACTATGCACTTTTTTATTTTAAAGAGAAAAAAGCAGAAAAATCAAGAAGCAAAAATAAAAATAAAAAAACAACAAAAGCAAGGTGATGACAACAACAACAAAAACAACAAAAAACAATGACAATACAGGATTTCAAAACAAGATGATAGAAATTTAACAATGGTTGTTGTATTGCATATTGTTATCCTCAAAGTAATTCCTCAGGCTACCAGACACGGGCATGTAAGACTGATCAAACAATAAAAATTCCCTTTGAGCAGTTTCTTTCCCTTTTACTCTATTGTAACTTTTGGGTTTTACTTACTTCATAAACTATGTGCATTTAATACAATTACCTTAGGTTTCGGTTTCAATTTACCATGTCAGTATCTTTTGTATTTGGCCCAATTATTTTTTCATTTTTTCTTCTTTTCCTGTTTTCTTTGGGATTGGGAGTTTTGTTTTTGTTTTAGGAATCTTTTTGTTCTTACTGGCTTATTAGCTTTGTTTCTAACTTTTGCTCTCAAGTTTACAGAATATTTTAACATTTCTTATATTATTCCTCTAAAAGTTCATGTTATTTTTTCATACACAAATGCACATGTTATTTATACCATACTGTGTTGTTATTTTAATTCTTTAAACATTTCATTGCTTTCAAAGAAAATGAGAAAAAACTTTACAATTTCCAATGCTATTCATTCTTTTGTATACATTTGAGTTCACGCATATACTATTTTCTTTCACCCTAAAGAAAACTCTTCACAGTGCAAATTTTTGGTAATTTTCACAGCATAGGTTGGTCTAAAGAAACTTTCTAGGCTGATAGGTAAATCTTTATCCATTAGCATTGTTTCTTATTCAGAATCAGTGCTTCCTTTTATCTTTCTTCCTTTTTCATTTTTCTCTTTTAATATATTTCCTTCATTATTGATTTTCAACATCTTTTTATCATGTATTTTAGTGTGGTTTACTTAATGTGTGTTTTTTCAGTATGACCTATGTTGACCTCGTGTTCTTATGTTTATAATCATCATCAGATTTGAAACATATTGATCAGAGATAAAGCTGTTAGATCGTCTGGTTGATGACATATGCACAGATTCCTTCTGGAGATCAGGACTGTCATTTTAATCTTAGATGGTTAGAGAAAGTTTTGCTGGCATGGGACATTTAATCTTGCTCTGGAGGGTGGATAGAAACTCAAACAAGCAGAGAAAATAGTGGAGTTTCTATTCAGGTAAGATTCCAAGTGCACAGTTGTAGAAACAATGATATTTAAGGAAGAACTGCCCCTGTGATCTAGAATTGTCTAGCAGGACTAGGTAGAGTGAAAATAAAACCAGAATGTATCAATTAGGGCCAATTCTGTTACTTTCCAGTTTAGAACACTGAGGATAAACCAATGTATAGAAATTTCCTGTTATTTAAATATCCACTTGGATTTACATGGTGACTTTATGAGGTTTTTCTGGCCAAATCAGAGCAATTCAGAGCCATATAGGCTGATACCTGAACTGGAATCACATTCAAGAGCTATTGGGAAATAAAAATGTACCATTTCTGGTCCAGTACTTTGTAGTGCAATAAATTGCTTTAAAAATACAGTACTTATGCAAATGTGGTATTACTTTCAGACACCACATTTACATAACCATCTGGTAGGTTTTCAGAATATTTCCACTCCAGAAATCTACATAAAGTCTTACTATACCTATCAGGTTATATATTATCAATAGGCTCTCCTCAAACCATGTAGATTCAATTCTATGACTCATTCTATGACCCATTCTATGGATCACTCTATTATCATTCTATGACCAATTAACCAAAAAACATCTGAATATCATGACTATTAATATGATTCAATTAATTAGTGCAACTCTCAGCTTGGACTTTACACACCAATTTGACTCAGCCATCTGCTGAATATGTACTGTAATAGCCTGATAATTCCCTCTGGCACATCCCCTACACTCAGCCTGGCAATGTGGAAACACAGATTCATGTATTCATTTATTAATTCAATCAACCAACAATAAATTTTTGTTATCTATTGTGTGCCAGACACAGTTCTAGATACTGAGGATGTGGCTCTGAACAAGATAGACAAAAATCCCTGCTTTCACATGTCTAATGATCTAGTGGGGAAAATAGAAATCAATTGATATAAACTATAATGTCAGATAACATAGTGTATGAAAATAATAAAGCATTGCGGGAGAACAGAGAGTGGTAGGGTGTTACTCTGAATAGGTCAAGCATGGAAGATCTTTCTGATTAAATATATAAGCAGAGACCTGAAGGAAGTTGCAGAGTTAACATTGCAAGAGTCAGAGAGTGTGCTCCAGGCAACAGGAACATAAGTGTAAAGTATTCAGAGTAGAAGCTTGCTGGGGATGTCCAAAAAAGAGCAAAGAAGATAAAGTGTCTGGAGCATAATGAAAAAGGAGGAAGGTGGTAGAAGATTAAGTTAGGATAACAGGCAACCCGCTAATCACACAGACCCTGGTAAGAAACTTACCGTTTACTCCAAGAGGGAGATGAAGATACCAAGGGGTTGAAGCAGTGGAGTAAAATGTTACACCAAAGGTTCTGATTCAACTTTATGGAAGGAAGTATTTTTAAAAGTTCCTCAAAACAGTCTAATGTGTGGTATGTGCTGAGAATTGTTGCTTAGTAGAACACTCAGTCTGCATTTTGAGCACAGAGTTTGGACAGAGAGAGCAAATCTGAAAGCCAGAACAGCAGTTAGGAAGCTATTGCAATAATCCAGGCAAAAGCTGATGATGACTTGGATCTGGGACATTTCAAAATGTAAAGCGTGAGTGGGTTTGAATGTTCCTGCCAATATCTTAGAGGCTGTTGCAAAGATAGTAAAGTGCCTAATATTCTGTCCCTTCGGCATTTCTCTCTAAATACTTGGACCAGTTGACAAACTCCTGCCACAATCCACAGGTCCAGAAAATCGTTCCTTCAAAATAAATAGTGTTTTGGTAGCCCTGGTTAAATACGCCATATATGCCAACATTAAATCTTGCTCTAATCCAAAGACAAAGCTCTAAACTGAACTAGAGCTTGGAGATTAAGCATTGATCTGCCTGGTTTCTATGGTTGCCTGGTTTCTGCTGCTCTGGATCCATCCTTGCCTAACCTTCCCCCAAATCTAATTCTTTCAGAGACCACTATTTAACGAGTGCTCACGCTGCCTATGCACTTTCCAAGTGCCTCATATTAAATAATATAACCCTCACCGCAATTCTAAGAGGTATCTTCAATGATTATTCTTCTTCTAAGTTCAAGGAATTCCACATTATTGATTTCAAGTAACATGGCAAAGACCTATTGAATGTGACTAGGCCAGGATTTAAGATTAAATCTGTACAACTTCAATGACTAGTCTATAAACATGTAATCGTAGTTGCTAGTTCTAGAACTCAGACCTCCAGCAGGATGTGGAACCTGCTGACAAATGTTTTGACCTGATGATCTTTCAGGATCACTTCCTCCCATCTTTCTTCTGCTTCAGCTGCCTTCAGCTCCAAAGATTTTTAATGTTCTTGAGAAAACTCCTTTGCTCCAGCTTCAAAGACGCGGCCCTACTTAGTTTCTGGATACTGGCCACTTGGAATGGAGGTGAATCTGACCTCTCCCCTAGGCAGTCTGCCTTTTTCTAGAACAGTGAAGACTGAGTGTGCCTAAACTGGATATCCTCCATCCTTATAAGGGTACTGTGCACCTCTGGAAAGTGCAGTTTGTTTTTAACTCTGAAAAACCAGGCAGCCCACTTGGAAAATCTAATGCCTCCTCCTTTTCCTAGGTCTCCCTTTTTTATCCTGGGAGAATATGAACATCTAAAGTCTTTGATAAAGCCAAAGCCCTTTCAGCATCTGTAGTTTCCCAGCATCCAATGGAAGTGTGATTTCTCCAGAGCTTGTCCTTTGCCTTCCACAGTTTGATTATGAATACGTACATACACATTTGCATAGGTCTGTACACATACATATTTACATATTAATAATACAACCATATAGGTGGTTCATCCATTTGAGGTTGATAAAATGTACTTGAAGAGGGGCCTTCTTGCAGTGTTCTGAGTACCTAGAAATGAACAATAACATTTAGTGGCTCCAGAATTGGCTCAGTGTGTGAGTTCATAGAATGCTGGAGGTGCAAACTGAGCATCACCAAATGAGTTATCAAGAACCATCCAAAAGACAAATTAAAAATTTTTAATATATAACATGAGTGGGAAAATGATTGGAATACAAACTATTAAGAAAACTGATGTGCCCCAAAGAAACACTTGGCAAGCATAATCATGTGGGTGAGCCAAATAGCATCATTATTTCTCCAGTTGTTTTCTATTTCTTACTTCGAAATTCTTTTTCAACATATCCCAGTGACACAGAGCATGCTGGAGTATCATTTGCCCTGTTTGTTACTGTCCCAGCATCCTTCAGGATTGCTCTCATCCTCCTTCTCTCTATTTTCCTCTTCCATATCCAAACCAGTGGCTTATGCAAGTTTAAAGAATACAAATTCAGTTCAATATTGTCCTGAACTAAACAAACCTGGAAAGCAATGACTTTTAATTAAAATTCATTGATAGGAGTCATAGAAGAATGACAGAACATTACTAAATACTCTGGGAAGTAGATTAGCATGGTGTTTTAACAAGTGTGAGAATTAAGCAGACCTGGGTTCTTGTAGGAATTGCATCATTTTAATGACCCAATTTAGTCTTGAGAATTAATATGAAGATCAAATCAGATAATGTACATAGAATTTCAGCATAGGACTTAGAATAGTAATGATAAAGATTATTATTCTAAGTCAGGCCACTAAGGGCAACCTGAGGAAGACTTTGCAGCACTGACCATTTGCTATGTAAGACAGAAAACATTCTCATTTCTCACAGACTACCAGAGAACATCACACTTAGGCATACTATCCAGAGCATAAGACAGGTAGTGGCAAGTATTATAGAAGTAGGCCACAGAAAACTGTAAAGAGAAAGGAAGAGAGAGTGGGCCAAGGAAGTTAAGTAAAGACAGAGAAGGGGAAATACAGGAAGCACCATTTGCCAGAGAAAGTTTCACGAAAGATGTAACCATGAATCTAAGTCTTGAAGGATAAATAATTGCCTCAGGTACTTGGGGAAGTCAAGGGATAGATATTATCAACAAAGAGAGAGGAGGATGGATCTTGACTATATCTTCTTCATCATTTTATCCCCTAATAGTGTCTGGTAGGTGAGCTTTTTGGGTAGAGGGAAGGGAATTGCAAGTTGTGCATGGTTATTTTAGATATGGAGAGTGATGAGAGAGATATTTCTGCCTGCTTAACTTTATGTACCAGTGCACAAAACTCCCTGTCATCTCCCAGGCATTCAGGGCCTCTGGTCCTCCATGTTCAGAACACTCCAGGTTATATTTACTTCTTGCAAGGTTTCCTTTATTTTTCCCAACATTTCTCAATATGCTGCTTGCTTTTCCCTTGCAGTGTTGTGTAGGATTCCATGACATATTTTCAGGTCAAAAACTGTGCCCTTATATTTAAGCATTTTCTGTTTAAAAACAAGAATTATCATAGAATTGAAATAACCAGGTCTTTTTTGGATCAAATGTCAGGTCATGACATTTGCCTGCATTGTTGATTGCTTCTCTCATTAGAATTATAGACTTTTGAAAATGACCTACAGGTCATCTAGCATGCACACATAGTTTCTTCATTGAACCAAGAAATGCCCCCCATAATAGCCAGGCCACCGTTTCAATACTAGTTTGCCTGGAAATTTCTCTCTGTAGAGTAATTAGTCCTTTGCCCTTAATCTTAGTCTCAGGCAAAGTCTCTGGGCATGGGCAGAATGCAGACAAACTTTCTGCCAGCCATAACACACCTTGTGTGGAGTCCAACAACCAGTGTGGTCCTTCTTCCCAGCAGAAACCTCCCGAGCCTGGTCCTTACCAGCAGGTTTTCTATCAGGCTTCTGGTCTCCTGACCTCTGACCTGAATCTCCCATACAGAACAGCCTAAGCTTTTCCAGCTTTATGCGTGTAGGTGACATCTCCAAACCTTTCCAAACTTTCTCTGCAAGCCATTTCCAAAGGCTCTCAAACCACATGGTCAGGAATAGCCACAGCAACAACCCCACTCCTCTGGTACCAAATTCTGTCTTAGTTACATTTCACTCATTGCCGAGACAAAATACCTGACACCCAAAATTAGGGAAGGAAAGATTTATTTTTTACAGTTTCTCGGGAGTTTCAGTCCACACTTAGTTGGCTCCAAGGCAGCATGGCATGGCAGGGCTGCCGTTTATGGCAGCCACAACCGCAACCACAAGGTGCGCTGCCAAGAGAGAGAGGAAGCAAGCAAGAGGAAGACCTGCCTCATTTACACTGCACGTCAGCTCCACGCCTGGGTGGGTGCAGCACTCACATTGCCAATCCCCATGCCAGACTCAGCCCCATCAAAATTATATGAGGACGTGGGGGTACATAGTATATAACCCAATACACATACCTTCATTAACTCATACCTTGCTGCAACTCTATTCTCACCTCTACCATTTGAACATACCCAGAAAAACTCATCCATTTTAAGATATTAGTGATAATATTTGACATATGGCTATCCAGTGTAAGAATCTTAAGTGACCAAAGCTTGGTTGCTTGGAATGTGTATGACCTTTGATACCCTCTTCTTGCCAAGAGAGATTCAGTACATGGTTCTACAAAAAGAATGAGTATAGTTAACAAACTTCCACATACCTGGATTCAGATTTTAATAATGAAGCTTACTCTCTAATTGATCATAGGTGAGTACCTTCTCAATGTCTTGGTTTCCTTATGCATAAAATGAAGATGAGAAAAAAGTGCTCAGCATATTATCTTGAAAACTAAATATAATAATGCATGTGAAGAGCTAGACAGATGGATAAGAGACTTCATCTGTAACCAACATAGATAATTTACCTGATGATATTTTGATCTTTTACCTGGTGAGATTTACATGAGATTTTTGGATGAGGAAATTCAGATTTAGATGATGAGATTTTGAGCTGAAACTATAAGATAATATGGCTTTTGGAAACATCACAAATATATATTGCACTTAGAAGGGAAGTGAGTCATTGGAGACCAGAGGGCATGCTGGAGTAAGCAAACTACTAAATTGGCCTCCTATATTCCTGCCTCCTGGGATATAATCCCTTCCCTTGAATGTGGACAGAATCTAAAAATATGGTGATTATCATATCTGTGATTAGATTATGTTATTCGTAAAGATAGATAGACTTTACAGATGTAATTTGAGTACCTAACCAGTTTGAGTGTGAGTTTATCAAACAGAAGATTATGTTGAATGAGTTTGATCTAAACTGATGAGTCTTTAGAAAACAGTATAGAGATCGTAGATGGATGATGTCTCTCTCCTTTTGGGCTTGAAGAAGCATGACGTGAAGAAATGAATTCTGACAGCAGCTACATAATCTTGGAAGAAGATTGTAAGTCTCATATGAGACCACAAGTTTAGTGATACCTGATTATAGCTTATAAGACTGAGAAAAGGAACTAGCTATGCCATTCTTATAATCCCAACCCATAGAATTATGAGATAGAGAATGAGTATTGTAACTTGTTCCACATAGTGCATGCCCAAGGAATGATCCCTACCACGTATTTGGATATTGAACCTGTGAATTTGTTTTTATGCATTGATTATGGACTCCGTGATATGGATTTATTTTCTTATGTGCCATGCTCACCATCAGATGGGACTTCTCAGTGAATTTTCTTAAGTGCCTCTAAAGTCCAAATATCAAGCTGTACTCTCTCTGAACTCTACAAGGAGGTCATAATTTCCCCTAGTTGCTCAGTCCCTAGAGCCACAGCTACTCAAGGGATTGGTGCCAATTATCATGGAAGACTATCCCTATGTTTCTTGGTTCTTTCTTTGGTTGGTAATTTTGGTAAGATCTCAGAATTCTTTTATCTATCCTATCACTCAGCAGCTCCAGTTGAATACCTTGAGGACACAATATTCTCCACTCAGTGACTTTCTTTTTCTTTCTTTCTTTTTTTTTTTTTTTTGTGACACCAGGGATCGATCTCACAACCTCACGCCTGTCAGGCAGGCGCGTAAGCCACTGAGTCAAACTCCCGGCCCTAGTTTTTTGAGGCAGGGTCGCACTGTGTAGCTCAGATCGGCCTTGTGCTCGCGTTGTAGCCCAAGCCGGCCTCAAACTCATAACGCTCCACCTACCTCAGCCTCCCGAGTGCCTGGATTAAAGGCATGCGCCACCACGCCCGGCTGCAGTCAGTGGCTTTCAAGTTTTGTTGTTGGCGTTTTCCTAACAGGGTGCTTGTGATGAAGTGACAATACCTGAAGATGTTGTCCTGTTACCTCAGTACCTATTCCGTGGGGCCACACCACATGTGATTAGTTAATCTGCCAAATGGACTCCATACTGTGATTTATATCAAGCCTATAGGGAAAATATAAAACATATTTGTCTGTGTGTGTGTGTGAGTGTGTGTGCTGGGTCATGACTTCTTCTAAGTGGTATTTGTGGGCCTTGGGCCTAGGCATTTTTATTCAATTCAGGATTTACAGATTAGTGTCATGATAGATGCAGCATCACAACCTATTTGTGGGCCTTGGGACTAGGTGTTTCCATTCAGTTCAGGATTTACAGATTAGTGTCATGATAAATGCAGCATCACAACCTATAGAGTATGCTGTCTCCTTAGGTGGTCTCAGGGCTCACAGAGCACACTTATTGTTGAAAATCACAAAATTGTGATTCACTAGGGTTAGCTAGCTTGTCTAAGTGGTAGAGCCAGATCAGTTTACTAGGAAATCCATGCATTTAACTTTATAAACACTGCACTGATGTCTTGGGATATGGAAAACTTTGACTTAGTTTCTATTCATCATTATATCATTCATTTATTATGTGTATTTGAGCAAATTCTGTCACTCTTGTCAAGAGAGATCCAAAATTTGATCTTGTGAAGAAACCAAGTATACTAAACAAATTTCTGTATTCCTGAATTCAAGTTTTCCATTAATAAAAATAGGAGAAAGGAATGAATGGTTTGTATAATGTAATCTTCAAGGCAGTTACAACACTTCTATTCAAAGATTTTGTGAAATATACTTTAAGGCCTTAGGTTAACTTGCCTGTATTAAAATATTGTGCTTTGTCATTGTAATTGCCCAGGGATTCAACGCTACTACTAATTTTAATGGATAGAATATGCTAATGAGATAGTAAAAATTAATGGTTTATGTCAGATTGTGATGTATTATTTCTTGTTCAATCAATTCATATTTGCTTAGTGCCTTTCCTGTCCAAAGCAATGGATTATGTGTCGTGTGGAATTTAGAGAAGTATGAGAAATAGCACCTGCCCTCTTGGAATTCAATACTAATTAACAGTGTGGGAATCAAGTACATGTCTATACTGTAAGGCCACAATGCACAAAAACTCAGGCCTATAGGGGAAATCTAAGACACACTTGTGTGCGTGTGCTGCTCTATGGCTTCTTCTAAGTGGGCACACATGGCAATCAACTGGGGCAATGAGCAATCCCTTGGCTCAAAATTCTGAAAATCTAGATTCTAGACATACTTCTTAGTCATCAACTCACTGTGCCAACATAGCAGGACACTTCTTACTGGGCCTCATTTCTTGAATAGTTGGGCAAGAAAATATTTGAGGAAATTTGCAATGATGGCATGCACTTCTTATAAGATGAGATCAGTTATTGTCTTAGTCAGTTTGGGCTCTCACAACAAAGTGCATAGAGTGAGCAGCTGTAAACAACTGAAACTTAACTGTGCATAGTGGCACACACCTATAACCTCAGCACCCTAGGAGTCTGAGGAAAGATAATTAGAAGTTTGACCCTAGCCTGGGCAAATTGCAGTTTAGTAAAAACTTGACTCAAAATTTAAAAGGGGCTGGAGATGTAGCTCAGTGTGAAGGTCCTAGGTTCAATCTCTAATACCATAAAAAGCAAACAAAACAAAAGCATGATTTATTTTTCACAGTTCTAGAGGCTGAATGTCTGAGGCAAGGGTGCCAATGTGATGAGATTTTCCTATGGGCTCTCATCAAGTTTGCAGGTGGCTGAATATTCTTTCTAGCCTTACATCACAGAAAGCAATCCCATTCATGACAGACCAATTCTATTCTCATGACTTAATTACATCACAAATGCCCAATCTATGAACATTATATTGCAATTAAGGTTTCTACAGAGGACTTATCAAGGGATACATACATTCAGCCATTGCACTTATATTTGGTAAAGATGAATAGAAAAAGTGCATGGAATTTAGTATTCCATTCTGAGCAACATTCTTGGGCAGATGGATTGCTAGAGAATGTGGGAGTCATATTAGGCATTAATAAGTTAGTAAGTATAAAGAATGAGCAAAAGAATTACGTTTCAGTTTACATTTAAAAAAAAACCCTGAGTATAACAGGCTAAGTAGACAATTTGCTTATTTCAGATTGGTTAGAATTAAGGGGGATTTTTTTGTCTTTTTTTCTATTTTAAAGATAAGAAAACCAAATAAAATAAAACAGGATAAAGTCAATCAATACAAAACAGTGAAAGTGATATAGGACTTCAAAGAAGGATAATAGGAAATCAACCTTTGCTACCATAATGCCTCCTGTTATCCTTAAAATTGCTGCCCATACTATCAGACATAATAAAATCAAGCAAAACAGAACAGAATAAAACCAATCCAAACAAAACACTGAATAAAGCACAACAATCAAATGGAACAAAGCAAAGCAATGAGAACAATATTAGATTTCAAAAATAAGATGGAAGAAAGTCTCCCATAGTTGCTATACTGCATACTGTTATCCTCTAAATAGATGCTCAGACTATCAGCTTTAGGCCTACAAAGTTAATCAAACAATATAAGCATTGTTTTTATACCTCAGTTGCTATCAACTCAGTTTTTGTTCCTCTGAATCAACTGGTTTCTTGTGGGGGGTGGCTTTTCTTGTGTTTCAGTCTGAGCACTAGTTGGCTCAGGGGAAGGGTGCTTGCTGTTTCTCCTTCCAGCCCACAGTCATGACTGGTTGACAGGAAGGGAACTTCTTGTTTTTCCTCCTGGCCCACAGTTACCACTGGCTCACTGAAAGGGCAATTTTTTTTGGTCTTTTAGAGACAGAGTTTCACTATGTAGTTCAGGCTGGCTTTCAACTCACTTTGTAGCCCAGGCTGACCTTGAACTCACAGCAATCCTCCTGCCTCAGCCTCCTGAGTGCTGGGATTACAGGCTTGCACCACCATACCCAGCTTCAAATTAAGGAGTTTCTACGGAAATGAACACAACAAAAAGTTTTAAATGCAGGCAGAGACAATATTGTAGAAGACCTTAAATGCTAGAATAATTTATTTATTTTGCTAAAACATAATGAAAACAACAGAAGGTCCTAGTAGGTTGATTAGTTGGTTAGTTGGTTATTTGGTTGGTTGGTTGGTTAGTTTGAAATACAGCAGTAGTATGATAAAAGTAGTATTTAGCAAAGAAGGCACAAACGTTTGCATGAAGGTCAGATTAAAGAAAGATGAGACTAGAGGCAGTGGCTGTGGTGGTGCACGTGAATCATTATAAGAGGTGTTACAGGACAGGAGCAGTGGGGGTAAAAATTTTTAATGGGGTATTTTGCTAGTCCCTTTGAAGGAAAATAGTAGCAGTATCTGGTGTATGACTTGATGTGGAAAAGAAGAAATTAATTAAAAACAATGTCGGTTTTGCTCTCAGTGGTAACTGGAAAAGAAATGTGTCATAGAAAAAAGAAATCATGGAAAATGGAAAAACTTGGAGGTATATGGAGCTGTATTTTGAAACTTACTGACTCTAAGGACTGGGAAGAAATCTGTACACAAATGTAATCCAGAATATTTATCAGAATCTCATGAATGAGGTATAATTAGCAGCTGATGATGAGTTTGTTGCAGGAGAGTTGGGAATTAAAACTATGAGCTTAGTGGAAACCCTTGAAAGGGAGTGTGCAGGTATGGAAAGAAAACTAAAGACAGAAGTATGGGATTCAACATGAATGAATAAAGGAGGAGCCATATTGGAACCACTCAGAGAAAATCAACTGAAAACACAGGTAATTGGAATAATGGAAGGAGATACATCCTGATGCCAAAATCAATCTGAAATAAGAGACTTGTGGATCAAACAAAACATAGACATAAGGCTTTATAAATCATTAAACCAGCCCACAGGGCTTGTGGGATTGCCACCTGTGCCCAGATCAGAAAGCACTATTCTTGGAAGTTTCCAAAACAAAACAAAAAACAAACAAGCAAACAAAAAACTACAACAACAACAAAAATGATGGGCTGCAATAGTGTGATAAAATGAAGCCACATAAGATAGATTTGTGATATAAGACCCCTTTCCCCTTTTGCCTTTCTCCACATAGAGAACACTGCACCCTGGAAGTGAATTTCACTGGCACACACAGGGGCAAATGAGAAGGAAACTGCTCCCTCCCCAACAGGCCACCAGGGTGTGTGTGTGTGTGTGTGTGTGTGTGTGCAGGTGCCCTAGTGACTACTTGAAACCCCTAGTGACAACAAGGTTAGAGATCACAGTGGAAATGGTGTAAGTAGTAAGTAAAACAGCATGACCCTTCCTACCCTGCAACCAGTGGCTTTAGAGAGGGATGTGGATGCATGGGATTTAAGCAGTCGTGGGCTGCTGTGGAACAACAAGTGAGAGGTTGTCACGTCCCCCACTGAATAAGAGATTAAAGGGAGACCAAAAAGTTTTGGGCTGTCTCCACAGCAGTGACACCCCCCTCCCCTGAAACAAGCAGGATGAGAGGATAGAGACATGCCATTAGGGATGGAAAAGAGGATCTATGCAAGGACCTGCAAGAACAAACTCTACATAGGATTAGGAGAAGCTCCAGGCTATCTTTGTCCAAAAGTGCTACAGCAAATGGCAGAGTGACACAGACAAACATGGTAAGGAGATGGGGGAAAGATGCTGAAGAACATACAGAAAGCTGCTAACTGAAGACCGGCCCCAACCCCCACATCCAGAGGCCAAGACAATGTCTATATGCAGTACAAATCCTACTGCATAATCCTGCCCAGCTCAGACTCTGGCTCTAATTTGGACACTGCCACGGAACTGTGGACACCAGAGGAAGTTTATTTATTTTTCTTTCTTTCTTTGTTTCATTTCTCTTTTTGTGTCTAGTTGGATTTTTTTCTTTTGGGTTGTTTAGGTTTTTACATTTATTGTTTATTTTGTTCTGTTCATCTTTGTTCTTTCCTCAACTTTCTATTTTTTAATTATTATATGGAAAAAACAAAACAAAATGTTAAAACATTTCCTCAACTTTCTTTTGAGATTTTTTAAA
Source organism: Dasyprocta punctata (assembly GCA_004363535.1). Taxonomy (NCBI): domain Eukaryota; kingdom Metazoa; phylum Chordata; class Mammalia; order Rodentia; family Dasyproctidae; genus Dasyprocta; species Dasyprocta punctata. The sequence continues at coordinate 9,723 of RJWM01024423.1, read as the reverse complement.
TATTTTCATTTGGGCGAACATTGTCTCTACTCTTTCTGACTTGCATCAATATTATTTTGCCTTCTTCTTCATTCTTTTCCTCCTGTCATCTGCTCTAGTTTCCTAAAGCTTGGGTGATCATCCTTTGGCCTCCAGTCTTGCTTCTACTATATTTCTTTCCATGTATCACTCTATTCTGTCCAATGTGCTTCTTAAATTCCCCCACAGTGTAAAAACACTCTACTAAGGGGAAACTCATTACATATGAGCACCTGGTTTATACTGGATTTTGTTATATAACTAGGTCTTCCTCCTATATGATTAAAGGTAACAAATTAATGGCTATCACAGATTGTCAGTTCCTAGGTTGCGCTTGATGCTTTTGTTATTGCTAATTGCACTACTTTAGTCAGGATGTCATACCTGTTTTAAACAGTTTCTCTCTTTTGTATGATAACACTGTGATTGTCTGGAGTCATAACCATCAACATAGCCCAGTACCAAAAGACTGGGTGCTGAGCCAACTAGATAGCAACTACTCATTCCTAATAAATGAGTAAGTAGGCTGGGAGTTTGACTCAGTGGCTTAAGCACCTGTCTGGCAGGTGTGAGGCTGTGAGTTCGATCCCCAGTGCCACAAAAATAAATAAATAAATAAATAAATAAATAAATAAAATAAATGAGTAAGTAGGATCTTGGGAGAGACACAAAGACAAAGAATCACCTATACCTAGAAGATATCTCTGAGGAATAGACATTTCCTAGGGAAACCTCATTACTAGCGATATAGCTATGTGCTACAAGAAATTTATAAGCATCAGTACAGAAAACAAAATAAAATAAAAATTGTAAAATGAAAAGATGTGGAAGTAAAATTCAACCCTAGACTTCCAGTCCACCCAGAAAAAGTCCAGGGGATGTGACAGAGGAAATCAGACACCATCCATCTGAATTTTCTGAAATAACAGCAGTAGAAGTAATAAATAAATAAATAAATAAGGAGATGAATGAAGTTATAGAGAAAATCAGATTAGAAATAACCTCTCCAGTAAAAAAAGAATTGAGACTCAAAATGAAGGACTTGCTCAGTGAACCTGGAGTTGACACAGATAAAAGAACTATATAGGAGCTTAGGAAAATGATGGAAAACACAAATGCCCAACATAGGAAAGAAATGGAATCCATGAGAAAGATTCAAACAGATGTGCAGGATACTAAAAATTCCATTGGAATTATATGCAAGCAATTGAACCAAGGTTAGGACCAAATAGCAGATCTAGAAGACAGAATTGCAGTTAGTGGCCACACAAAGAAAGGCATCTTAAAAATAGCAAGGAATCATGAAAAATTAATCCAACCTCTTTGAGATGATGCAAAGGAGAACAATGTATGAATGATAGGAATCATTGAGAAAGTCAGAGACAGCAGAAATGCCACAAATACCTGGTCACAAAAGTCATGGCAGAAAACTTTCCAAACATGAACAAATAATTTGATATACAAATAAGTGAGACATACACAATTCTCATTAGCCATGACCAAAATTAATATACACCAAGAGATGTAATAACCAAGATTCCAGAAATCCAGCACAAGATCAGAATATTAAAAAGCATTAGAGAAAATAAACAAATCACCTATAAAGGAAAGCCATCAGAATCACTGCAGACTTCACAACACAAACTCATAAGTCAAGGAGATCTTGGAGTGAAGTACTCTAGTTCCTAAAAGAAAGTAACCTCAAACACAGATTGATGTACCCTGGAAAACTATCTTTCAAAATTGATGGATGTCTTGGCTACTTTTCCCTCGTTGCTGAGATGAGACAGCTGACACCCAAAATTAGGGAAGAAGTTTATTTAGCTTAAAGTTTTTGGAGTTTTCAGTCCATAATCAGCTGGCTCCAAGGCAGGGTGGCATGGCACAGGGGCAACAGTTGAAGGCAGCAGCCAGAGCAAAAGCAGCCAGAGTAAAAAGGGGAAAACAAACCTCTTCTCCTCCCTTATACTGTATGCAGGCCACCCCCCACCCCTCAGGGCAAATGTAGTACTCACCAAATTTCCTTGCCCTTCTTTGCACAGGATGAGGATATTTACAAAGTAAGAACCCTGGCTCAGTTCTGAGTCTCTCAGTTAAACTCCTAAACTTCTCAAGTTGACACAATGTATCAACCATAGCAATGGAGTAATAAGATACACTCATGATGAAGAACAACTGAAGAAATTCATGACTACCAAATCTGCTCTACAAAATATTTTGAGGGATGAGAAAATATCCTGTGGGAATACAAAGAGATAACAGAGATCACAACAGAAGAACACAAATAGAAAGAAGCCATTAGGCAAAGAAGCAATTAAACTGAGAGGAGATACAGGGAACCAACAGTAAAAAATAATCTGACAATGATAAGCCAATACATATCGGTTGTAACCATCTATCTAGCTCAATTAACCAATCAAAAGGTCTCAATTAACCAATCAAAAAAACAAACTAGCAGAATGGATCAAGAAATAACATCCAACAATATTTTGCATTCAAGAAATACATTTAATTCAAAAAGAAATGCATAGACTAAAGTCAAAGGATGGAAAACAATACTCCATGCAACAGGAACCCAGAAAAAAACAGGGGTTAACAAATCTATTTGCAGACAATATAAACTTCAATCTAAGACTGATTAAAAGAGGCAAAAATGTCACTGCATACCTCTTAAGGGAAAACTCCAAGAGGAAGAGAAAATAATTATATATATATATATATATATATATGTATCAAGTACCTGTGCACCCAACTATATAAAATAAATAGTAATGGACATGAAAAATCAAATATAAACACTAACACAATTGTAACGGGGAACCTCAATACCTCATTGTCACAAATAGATTAACTAGAGAAAAATCAATACAAAATATTAGAACTGAACCAAACCTGTGAACAAATGGACTTAGTAGATGTCTACAGAGTGTTTCACCACATAACATCAGAATACATGTACTTCTCAGCTGCACATGGGATGTTCTCCAAAATAGATCACATATTAGCCCATAGAACATGACTAACTAAATGCAAAGGAATTGAAATTATCTCTTGTGTATTATCAGACCATGGTAAATGAAATTTGAAACCAATAGCAAAAGAAACCACAAAAACTCCATAAACACATGGAGATTAAATAACACCCTCCCAAACAACCGATGAGTCACAGATGAAATTCAAGCAGAAATTAAGTAGTATACACAATTAAGTGATAATTCTTATACAACATACTGGAATTGGCAGGATGCAATGAAAGCAGCCTAATAGGAAAATTTATGGTGGTTAATTCTCACATCAGGAAAACAGAATGAGCTCAACTAAACAATGTAATGTTGAACCTCAAACTTCTACAAAAAGAAGAATAAATTAAGCCCCAAGCTCATACAAGGAAGGAAATTATAAAGATCAGAGCATATGGTAAGGCAATTGAGACTAAGAAAACAATACAAAGAACAAATTAATTGAAGAGTTGGTTCTTTGAAAGTCTAAATAAAATCTATGAATCCTTAACCAATCTTATCAGAAAAAAGGAAGGAAAGCTGGGCATGGTGGCACACACCTTTAATCCCAGTACTTCGGAGGCTGAGGTAGGAGGAGCGTTGAGAGTTCGAGGCCGGCTTGGGCTACAACGTGAGCACAAGGCCGGCCTGAGCTACGTAGTGCGACCTTGCCTCAAAAAACTAGGGCTTTCACATGCCATTTACTCATCGATCTCCAGCATTGTGGCCTTTTTCATCTAAACAGAGAGATAAATCATTTACAAATGGAAATGGGACCATCAGATGAAAGGAGGGGAAGGGGGTCAGGGGAAGGAAAGGTAAAAAGAATGAAGATGTGTTATGTACATGTACCAACTTCCCACATTAAATGTAATCATTATGTACTGCAAACATGTATCAATAAAAGTTTTTTAAAATGTGAACATTCGTGCTGAGATTCTAATGACTTCATGCTAATGAATTTAATAGTATTTTGTCTCAGTTCCATCCTTGTCAGCCTTTAAATACCTTAGTGGTATGGACCCCCTTGCAACTTGATTTCTTTCGTTCTTCTTGAGATTTATTCAAATAATCTACTAATATGGAAGAAGAAAGAAGATAATGAGGAGGTTTGCAAAGTGTAATGATATGAGGTAATTGCACAAATAAGACAGAAGATCAAAAGTAGAGTAGAAAAAAGATCCTTACATTTAATGCATTTTAATCGTAGGTTTGAAATGTGGCAATGAACTATGTGTGTGACGGTACTTAGAAGTATATGAGTGCATTATTCATGGACACAGTTAATTCCTCTCTGTGTTTTACCCCTAATAAATCATAATTCCCTGTCCTTTCTTTTTCTTTTATTCAACCTGGTATAAAAAATATTGAAATTGCTAATAAGAGACAGGAACAGTCTCTGAGAGGAGCACAGGAGCCCTTAAAAGTGCTTGAGTTGATCTGCTACAAGCTTCATGTCATTTTGTGAGGGTGCAATTCTCTTATACCACTTATTTTTGTATGCTATCTGAGATGTGGTAAAGAAAAAAACCATCAAGTACCAATTTTCTGATGACCAAAAGAACAAGGGCATAGAAATAGAGGATTATTTTAGACACATAAGAAACATCTACTCTATGAAAAAGAAGTGAGTAGGTGTGGGGATATGAATTTAGAAGAATAAAGTAATAAACTGAAAACATTAAGACAGACTTTATTTTATCAGGATAACAGATGGAAGGTCAGATGTTAAGGTGGACTGGGTCAGACAGGAAGCTTCTGATTCATTATGGTAGGCTGATCTTCTAAAAATCCCATGAAAATGATAGTAATACTTTAAGTAGCTATGTATACTAAACAATAAGAAGACTAGCAAACTGACTACCAGTGGATAAGAATTAAGAACAAATTTCTGGAAGAAAGCAGATTAATAAGTGATAGGTATTGAAGAAGGAAAGAAAGTATAGGTTGGAACTTTTGTGGAGGCAACTGAAGCTTATTAGGAAACAGATCTGTCTGCCAGTACCATAGAAAGACTCCAGACTGAGACATACTAAGGGACACTTGCCTAATGGCAGCTATCTGCTCACTTAACAAAAGCAAAGTCAGCCAAGTTATGTGCCCTGCATCTTACATGTAGAGTTTACAATAAGCTAAGGGCTGAGAGTTTGGAGTTTACAATAAGCTTTCCCTTTACTTATTTTTAGTATGAATGAAAAACCAAAGATCTCTGCTGCTGCAAAAAGTACACAATATAAATGAAAAAGACTAAATATGCAGATTTTTAAAAGTACCAAAGTAGTAAATACAAGAAGGAAGAGACTTGCAGGATGCTATAAAAAAGAACATCAAAAAATAGGAAAACAGTCTAAAAATAACATGATTGTCAATATATTGTAGTTAGTAAAAGGATTAGAAGCTAAATTTAATACGAATTCTCAGAAAGCTTATCACAAAGGAAAAAATAATAGCAGTATTTAACATTTAATATAATCTTTCCTCTGCAGCAGGCATTTCTCCAAGCATTTCACATAAATCAACTGAAACAATCTCTTAACTTTAAGAGGTTACTGGTTTCCAATTTTATAAATAAGGAAATTGGTACATGGACAGGCCCCCAGGTCACTTAGCTACAAACTTATGGCCAGACTCGCTCTCTATTAGACTTCTATTGCTGTTGTAACAAACCACTAATGGCTTAAAACACCCCATAGATATTGCATCACATTTCTATAGGTCTAGGGCAGAGCAACTGGGTCCAACAGTTAAGGTCTCATATAGCCAAAATTATATTTTTGGACAGTTGTGCTATAGTAGGAAGCTTTAGGACTAATCTGCTTCCAAGTGCTTTCAGATTATTGTTAGAATTTATTTGTTAAATTTGCACGACTGAAGCCCCCATTTTCACATTAACTGTCAGGTTGTCATCTTCTAGAAAACTAACCACACTCTTTTGGCCTACGTTCCTCTTCAACTTCAAAACCAGCAAAGGCAGGCACAGTTCTCATTCCTCAAGTCTCTCTGATTTCCTCTTTTGCTTTTAAGGATTTATTGTGATCCCATTGAAACCACCAGATTAGAATTCTACTGACAGCTTTAAATATTACTTTTGCCAAGTTAAAGTCATAACAAGTGTGCTACGAGAAGGCAGAGATCACGGGTTCTGAAGTATATACGCTGAAGTGCTAAATTTAGAGAGCAAAAAGAAAATGAAAAAAAATGAGAGTAGAACGGAAGGGGAAAAAAGGATTGAGATGTGTTATGTGCATTTAGCAATTCCCTATAATGAATGTAATCATTATGTACTGTAACATTTACTAATGCAATTTTTAAAAAATTTACAAAACCAATCCAGATAAATAAATCATGTTATCACCATAAAATATATTACTCACTTATCACAAAGAACTGTCAGTAAGGCATGACAACATAGATGAATCTCAAAAAACATTAGGCTAAGCAAAGGAATCCAGATGCATAATGTACATGTTATTTCATTTCAGCAATAACATGTTCCCAAATTGAGGCAATATCGAGTGGCAGAAAGGACATTAGTTGTTAACTGGACCTAGAGATGGAGATGGGGAAATAAAATGAAAGAAGCAAATAAACAAACAAATATGTCATATCTTGATTTTTGGCAGTGACTAAATGGATATAAATTAACATATATATGTTTCTGAAAGCTTAAAATAAATATTCAATTATTGTGTATTTTAATAACTGTACAATATTTCAACAAAGTTGATTTCAAAAAAATAAAAACCTTCCACAGCAGTAATTCCAACAAATGAATAAGAATTCAAGGAAAAGAAAAGAGAGAAAATAAAAGGAAGGAAATTGGCCCTGAGCAAAATAAATGTTAATTTTCCAGAGTTGAGGAACACAAATTTTCAGGCAAAAAGAGGATTTGAACATTTAGTGCTTAAAAAAGAATAAAAAGTTACACACACACACACCTGAGAAATTTAGAGTTTCACTGATGTAAAATTGGTCCCCTAAAAAGGAATGATAGTGCTATCAGAATTGCCATCAGCAACATTGGAATCTAGAATGCAGTGAAGGTATACATATGAAATTCTAAGGAAAACTAGAAATTTATCTAACCAGAAATTTGTCTCAGTGACAATATTAGTTAAACCTCAGAATAAAATAAGTAAGATAAGAATGATTAAAGTTCACCTTCCTAAATCCCTTTGTAGGACATTACCTGCAGATAATGTATCAAGATAAGACAATACGTTATTAAAGAGAAAAGTGTTATAGTCATCCTATAGGAATCCTAAAGAAATGCTAGTGATTCGGATCATAAATAGCTCTCAAACGCTAATGACTTGTCATTCCATTCATGGTCATTCTGTAACACTTCACAGAATTGTGCTTAGAGAATCCAAATGAAATGAACTACAAATATATTAAGTACTGAAAACATCACAGCTCTCCTCAATTTCTGATTATACTTCCCTCCTTCTACATCCCTCCTTCCACCTCAAGCATTCTCTCAAACGTTCTCAACACTAATTCTTTACTCTAGCTATCAAATATTTCCAACAATCCAACTGCTTATTTTTCACCTAAAGATGTTTTTCGTATATCTTTCTTTCCTTAATGACTTACCGACTTCCTTATTCACTTTCACTTTCCTTCCCTTCACCCTTCACATCCCAGAATAACTGCTGATAGCATTATAGTACAGTCTGCAAGGGACACTGATAAAAGGAAAAAATTTCAAAGGAAATTTTAGTGTTCAAGATTGATGTACAGATGGATATATGGATGCAGTGATAAGCAGCAGAAATTCTCTCCTTGAAACACAGTGAGTGCATGTTTAAATACGGTATTGTCTCTTTAGTGTAAGAAACTGAAAAAGTATATACGATCCAAAATCGACAATAAATACTGTGTAAGGTTAAGAAACTGCTGAAAGAGGAAAAGTAATTGGGATAGGGGAAAGTAGAAAAGAAGGAAGGGAAAAGGAAAAAGACATCAATTTGTGAATTTTATATATATATATATATATATATATATATATATATATAGCTAAAATGACTATACTACTAAATGTATTAGCTATTGGAAAAGAACAGTTAGTACTCATATGATTAGGTCAATTTTACATGTCTATATCTGTTAAGCTAAGCAACCCGTTTGAAGGTAAGGATATGCAATATTACAACCATTGTCAAATTTCTATCATCTTGTTTTGTAAACCTATACTGTTATTGTATTGGATTTGTTGCTGTTGTTTGTCTCTTTTGCTTTTTGTTTTTCTTTTTCTGCGTCTTTTTTTTTCAATAAAAAAATAAAACACAGTGAGTGGGTCTAATCTAATAGTTTAATTCACTTTAGAATAGAATGGAATGGTAAATAATAATTCTTGACAAATAAAGCGAAGTTCACATCACTAAAAGACAGAATCTAATCAAGAGGTCTTCATACCAGCAACAAAAGCTCTTCAATCTATTTGACTTCAAATCTTACCACCAAAAATAAATATATTAATTAATAGAATAGGAACACAAAAAAAATAAAGTAACGAAATACTTCCAAAGACTCTCAACTCTCCCAGAACAGGTCCAGGGTGCAACAGTGGAAAGAAAATCAAATACCAAACAGCTGAGTTATATGAAATGATTAACCACCAGGAAAACTCCTATACATAAATTCCCAACTCAAATTCTCTTTGCTGGGGGAGTTGGCTCAAGAAAGAGTAAAAAGAAAAAATGTTGCTAGATGGTGGAATGAGCTGGATATTCCTTCTTTCTTCAGAGAGTGATAAAGTAAAATATCCTTCACTGACTACTTTCAGCTTTGGAGTTGCTAAGGGTTTACCAGTACACTGTGAATTTCTTATCTATTTCTATTTTGCCACACGTAATATGACTCCACCGGGATGAATGAATTAACATCTGATTTTTTAAATGAATTGACTAATCAACTCAGTTCAGTTAAGATGGTAGAACTACTCAACTGTGGTAAAAGTCAAAGAAAAGTGAATAAAATTCGACTGGGGAATTTAAGAATAGTAACTAAGAACTTATGCAACACTTAATTCTGAAACTCTTTTCCTCAGTAGCACATGAGTTTACGTAAAAGGATTGATGTACAGAGAAAAAAAGAATGTGTTAGCGGAGGTGGTAAGTCAGAGTTATTGATTAACAGATCAGCTATACAAGTAACCTGAGATGAACAATCAAGGACAAGAATGTTTTGTGCCTCAGTCTGATCATTTTCAAAACAAGAAATTTTGACAAGTTCAGTGAGTTCCGAGCACCACACAACCAAAGATTTTTTAGAAATATCGCTGCAGACAAGCACAGTGACACACACCTGTAGTCCCAGTTACTTGAGAAGCTGAAGCAGGAGAATGGCTTGAGTCCCAAGGATTACTTGAGCCCAGGGATTTGAGACCAACTCTTGAAACATAGTGAGACTCTGTCCCTCTTGAAAATCATACTATACATGTATCAAAACGCCATGTGTCAACTCATCATGTATCCTATAAATTTGTACAATTAGCATAATAGTTAATACAAAATATTTATGTCTACTCCAACAATGCCATGGACTTCCTACTTTAAAGTACTAAAATGGGGACAGAACCAGGGTCGGGTCCGCGTCCCGCGCGGTGCCCAGCACAGCTCCCTGGGACCGGGAGGCCTTCGCCCCCACCCAGTAAAGGAGGAGACTCCACCTGCACGCCCTGGGAGGCCGCCCTTCCTTGCTG